>PVJX010007779.1:0-69132 GCA_004027295.1 Dolichotis patagonum | reverse complement strand
AGTTCTTCAGCTGTTCTTTGTCATGGAAGTATCTTATTTCTCCATCCATTTTGAAGGACAGTTTTGCAGGGTATGTCAGTCTGGGTTGGAAGTGGTTTTCCTTTAGGATCTGAAAGACTTCACTCCATGCTCTTCTTGATTTCATTGTTTGTGTTGAGAAGTCTGCCGTGAGTCTGATAGGTTTTCCTTTATAGGTGATGTCTCTTTTCTCTCTAACAGTTTTTAGTATTCTGTTCTTATGGTGGATTTCTGGGATGGTGATTATTATGTGTCTGGATGTAGTTTTATTTTGGTTATGGCTCTTTGGAGTTCTATGCTTCACTAATCCAAATGTCAGTTTCCATTGTCATGTTTGGGAAGTTTTCAGCTATTTCTTCTGTAAACATCCTCTTGATATCATTTGGGCTGTCCCCTTCTTTTTCATTTATCCCTATTAATCTTATATTATTTTTCTTTGCATCATCTTGCAGCTGTTGAATTGTTATTTCCTGATTCTTTGTTATTTTTAAAATATCTTTCCTTTCCTGTTCACTGGCTGCGATCTTATCTTCGAGGTCTGAAATTCTATCTTCACTTTTGTTGAGGTGGTTTTGGCAGCTTTCAATAGAATTTTTGATTTCCTGTATATCTCTTTGAATCTGCTTTATGTATTGTTTGTTTCTTATAGTTTTCATTCAGGGATTCTGTCTGTTTGCTTTGTTCCTCTAATTTTTTAGCTGTGTCTTCACTAGATGTGTTCACTATTTCTTTCACTACTTTTACCTGGGCAAGTATTTCTGATTTGAATTTCTCCATAGCTTCCCCTAGTTGCATCTTTATTTCATTTGATATCATTTCAGAAATTTCAGGTGTATGGCTTCTTCTTTCTTCTGTGTACATGGCTCCTAGGCTTTCTTGGAATGGGCTGGAGTTTTGAGCCTGCCTTTTGGTCTTTCCTCTTGTCATTTTTCTATATTTCCTTGCTTTGAGTAGTGTTCCAAAGCTTCCTCTGGATGTGTGGTGAATTACCTCCTGTACCCTCAGTTCCTGGAGCTGTTCTGGCTCCCCCACAGCACTTGGCTCCCTAAATTGAAAGGCGGAAGCTGGGCCTGGTGAACTGGGGTCTGTGGAACCTCAGGCCACATTCCCGTGTCCTAGCGAGCAGATATGAACTCACCCGCCAGGAGTGTTGGTCTTAAGCTCTCCCCAGGCCAGCCCACACTGGGCCGTCAGTCCGTCTGCATGATCTCTGCCTCCTCAACTGAAAGAAGGCCACTGGGCGTGGTGCACTTAGGCAGTTGAACTTCAGAGACTCTGTCCAGTGTACCCGGTAGCTAGCCAGAAGCTCAATTGCCTGGCGCCCATGTTGCCAGCTCTCCCCGAGCCTGCCTGGGGGCAGTGGGACTCATCTCAAATGGTCCTAAGTCCCCTGCAGGCTCTTGGCTCCCTAAATTGTAAGGCAGATGCTGGGGGTGGTGAACTCAAGGTATGTCAATTTAAAGTTTCAGAACTTCAGTATCTGACCTTGACTCAGGTTCCAGCACATTTCTTGTATTAATGTTATCACTACCTTGTGCAGTAGGCACTGATATTAACTCCATTTTACACAACGAAGACTCAGAGGCCCTGGGGGTTTAGATGACTCATTGAAAGGTCCCAGTTAGAACTTAGACCCAGGTAGCCTGGCTCTTTGTGCTCATGACAGGGAAATGCCACTTTCCCTAGGAGGCTCAGCCTTGTATGTATAGGTTCCATGTCCCAGTGATGTTTGGGTGGAGGACTTTAGTTTTTTTCTCTGTATGTGTCTACTTTTACTGGCACAGAATGGATTAAATTCTCCTTGTGGATTGTTTCTTAAATAATTAATAGGTTGACCTGCTAATCTGAAACTCAAAATATCCTGGGGAAAAATACTATCTCCCAAAGAGACACACAAATATTGCTCCTGTGAATTCTAGCTCAGACACGGGGAACTGTCTTATTAAAGATTTGGTGAGCACTCTCCATATTTATTCAACCTTTCCTTTTTTCCTTCTGGAGGCTGGTGTTTTAGTTCCCCCATCCCCAGTGTTTCTAACTTACCTTCTTGTTTCTCACTTAGCCCAGGGAAGAAGTTGTCAACTGGGAATTACAAATCCCTAGGAATCTAACAATTTCATTATCCCTAGAAGTTGACATTGTACAGAAAAAACCTGTGCATTCAGGATAGTTGTAATGTTCTTATGTTAAAGATATTTACGTGTCCGAGTTTAAATTATAGGAAGAGAAGCAGAAAGAAACAGAAGAGCTCCAAGTAGATGGATGAAGATAGAGCTGGAAACTGAGTGGGAGGATTAAATTTAAGGAGCAGGAGGGAGTCTTATTCCACAGCGAAGGGTGCGCACTCTTGATATAAGGGAAGTGGTTTTCAACTGCAGACACAGCTTAGAAGCTCCTACAGTAAGTTTTTAAAAAATCCAATGCTTTTACCTACACTAATACAAAGGAAATCAGAATCAATATTTAAAACAGTCTTTGGGTGATCCTGAAGTGAGTTTGTAAACAATATAGGAATCCAAACAGTCAAACTGATCAATTTGGAATTTAATTAGCTGAGCTCAGTGACCACTCTTGTGGACCCATTTCAGAGTCTCACCGAATGGCCCTGAACTGGAAAATTACAAAGCTTTTAAACAGAGAACCACAAAAATATATCCTGTTGGAAACAATTTAGCTAGAATCTTACATTAATTTTTGGTTGACACTTGTATCCTGCTTCTTTTGTTGAGCAGGTTGATTTTTCTCTTGTGGGTGCAACTCGTTCTGCTTTTCTCATGGGACTTATAACCTGAGTAATTTTCCATTTTCCTGGATCAAATATAGGGCACTAGTTAAATGCAGGGCTCAAGATGGCATCTGTTATGCCAGGCTACAACAATCACAGTGTGTAGCTACTTGTATGGCAATGTTGTAGGTCTCAGGGTAAAGTCCAGTTGAGCGTGGGTCTCCTAATTCTTGGCATTAGTAAAAAAAAGGAGCGAGAGTTTCCTTCATCAACACTGAGTGCTCACAAAGTTGTATTTGAGAGGTTAGGGACTCAAATGAATGTTTGCAAACTGGATGTGTAAAACAGTGATAATAAATTGAGGGTGTCGGTTAAAGTAACCAAAAGGTTAGCTCTGGAGAGCTGGTTTGTGCAAAGAAGTTAAGGGGTCTGGAATGGGTGGCAGATGGGTACATAGAGGACGGAGCACCTGGAGCTGTAGGTGTAGGTGAAGAGAGAAAGGAAAGGAGAACTGAGAAAGCAGAGGTGGTGGTAGGGAGGGGACCTGAGGAAGCACCAGTTTGGATTTATTATATACAGAGACATCTGAAATCATTGATGGACCAGTTGAAGGGCCAAAGATATATTTTACTACACATATATGATCATAGATATTATTTGTCTTTGTACTAATAATGTGTTTTATTTCAATCGCTTATGATACTTCAACATCTTGGAGGCTTTGCTGGCCTGGGAGAGACTGCCTCTCCTAGAGTTAGCTAATTTTTAGAGAAAACAAGTGATTCTTCTGTGAGTTTGCTATTAATGTGCAAACCAACTGTCTTTGCTATTTTCTTGTTGCTCAAACACAGTACCTGACACCTGCAACTCTAAGGAGGAAAGATTTATTTTTTCTCAGAATTGATAAGTTTCAGTCCCTAGTGAACTAATCTACTGGTGAGTATAATGAGTATCACATCCCCAAATTCGATAATCTCCTTTAAACCCCACCTATGAGCACATGAAACTTTGGGGGGACATCTAGATATAAACCATAACACCTACCAATCTAGAGCCCATATCTCCATGCACCTCATTTTTCTAAAGTTTATGCACCAAGTCCAACACTTCCCACATATTAAATCACCCCAGTTCCAGAGATTGAACAACTAGGGACGATTCCATACCCCATAGACCTCTGAAATTATGCCAACTTCCCAGTGTCACATTTGCTGAAGCTTTCTGTCCCACATTGCCTTTCACATGGACCCCATACTCAAGGCCAGGCTATGCTTTTCTTTGCTACTTCTGCTTCCTGATGATCCATATGCCTCATCATGTGCCCTGTGAAGCATGACGTGCTCCCTTTTCTGGAGAACTATAGGTGATGAAGCTTCTTTCAAGAGCAGTTGTTTCTACAGTAGCAGGTATGAATCATTATATAGTGTTAAATATTTCAGTATTTAAAACTAAAGCTGATGTTTCATCCTACTATTGCAGTTAAGCAAGATTTGAGTTATTTCTTCACAGTTTCCAGCCCTGGCCATCCTTGGCAGTCATTGCGTGATCTCTGTCTCAGTAATATTTTAGGAGGTGAAATTTGTTATTTGGCCATCTGACCTCTGAACATTCTTTGCTGAAGTTGGTGCAGGTGAATTCAGTACTTTGGGTTTACACTGTGTATCTCCAAAGCCGTCTCCAGACTCAGTAGGATGGTTTTCTAGAAACGGTAGCATTGTTTGGCACTGTTGACCATTCCCTTGCATTTCTCATCTCTTAGTTTCCATGACACCATGATTTCTTGGATTTTCTTCTACTTTTCCAATTGCTCTTTTAAAAAACCTGCTGTGCATTTCTTTTCCTCAACCTGTTCTGTATTTTTATACTGAAAAACATTTATTGAATTACTAACACATATGTGTATATAAGGAAAGTATTAAGTGGAAAATGTAGGTTTGTCTGTCTTTATTATCCAGCTCTAGATTTTTCTTCAACATAAATTTGTGCACACATAAAAAACACACAAAGCATACACACACACAACGTGCATGTTTGTATGTAAATGGTAGCATATAAACATGACTCATTCACTCCTTCATTATTGAGCAGCTACTCCAAGACGGACACTGTTTAGGGGTTGGGGATACCACAGTAAACAAAGAAGTCTTTCATAGAGTTTATGTTGTGAAGAATGGGTAACTAAAAAGTAAATTAATAAGACAATTTCCAATAAGGAAAGATGGCTGCATATTAATATACACTACTGTAAGCAAGTGGTCAATGAACTCTTCTCCCTTAGCAGAGGATTCGGTATATGGGTCCCTCCAGGAGTCACGATCTGTGTTGAGAGAGCATCTGAAGAAGCAGGAGACAGACTGGGGAGCTCTGTGGAAATGGAATTCAAGAGAAGAAGCAAAAAGTATAATACCGACATGTGTCAAAAGAATGGGCTAGCAAATAACTACTTAACACTCTCATATGCCTTGCTCTTTCCACTTGATAGCTTGTAAGAGACCTAGTTCAGTATCTACCAGAGATGAAACTGTCATGTTAATTTTGGCACCTGTATATGATTCCAACATAGAGACAAAAAAAAACTTGGTCAATAGCTGCAATATTATACTAAGATACTAAGAGTAAGTTCTGGTATTCTATTGCAAAACAATTGTGGTATGCATTTTTCCCACAACAAAAATAAATTTGTAGGGTCAAGCCTTGGAGATAAAATTTTTGAAACAAAGTGATAGGTGCCATCAAGTGTAATTAATCCTGTCTACTTGTCATCTATTGCAGTTGTAAAAATGTACAGCAAGGAGCGATGTGCAAGCAGCGATGCGCAAGAGTTGCTGATTCACCTTCCTGGACCTGTGATACCTGTCTCCAGCGTGCTATTAGTTTGACAACTTGAGACAGTAACGTGCAATTTCATTTTGCATTTGAAGTTCTTTTCTATGTGGAAATTCGTTTGGATTTCCTTTTCTGTGGGCACTCTGCAAATGTCCTCTGCCCTCTTTCTCAGTTTCTTTACCCTTCTTTCATTTTGCTTTCTTCAGTTAAGAACTTAGGAGAAAACTACTAATGTCTGCTTATGTTTTGGATCTAAAACGTCGGCTAAAGCCTCCTGCGTTTGTTGAAGGCTTGGTCCCCAGCTAGTGATACAGAAAGCTTTGGGACCTTTTTGCACATAAATGATGACTTCCATGTTTTGTATCACACTTAGAAAAGTCAGCTCACCCTTTACTGTTACCGCCCCTCAAATCCTACCTTGCATCTGACTGTACTGCTTCACTCTGGGAGTCGCTCATGCCCAATCAGGCTTTGTTCCCTGTCTGAAGGTACAGTATACAACTTAGGTAGGTACTTAGAGCACAGTGACATCCTGATGCTATTGAATCCTCATCTAGTTCTTTGTCTGGACTCCAGAAACATTTATTTATTGTGCTCGAAGATGAAGGAATAAGTTCTGGACTTTCCCTAGTGTAATCTATATTTATACTTAAGTTTTGTAGGTTTGTACCCATTAATATACTAGGATATACAGGTGTAACAGTGCATAGAAACCATCACCTTGGGAGAGTTTATGCTGCATGGATTTCACAAGGCAGTGTGGACTGGAATTCTTCACCTCAGCATCTTCCTTTTTTCACTAGGGCAGGAATGGACCCTTTCAGCTACTGGTGGAGTAAAAGACCTCAGCACATTCTCATTCTTATTCCACACAGATGAAGCTCAGTCTCCCGACCTGGGCCACCCTGTGGGCCAGCACTAGCTCCTTTGTCTTTCCTCAGAGGATCTGGTGAGGAGACAGCTTTCAGAGCTTACCCTTCAGGCTTTTCCTAGGGGTGGTTGACAAGATGTCTGATTCACGGGCAGAACTACGACACTGTTTTAAATGATATTTTTAATATGTAACAATATTACACTTTGAAAACAATTATGAGAAACTTCCAAAATATACCATAAAGAAAATTTTAAAATCCACAATTTTATCACTTACATGCAGACATGATTAATTTTTTTTAAAAAAATTCAGTCTTTTATATACTGATATGCATGGGTACATATGTGTATATGTTTTGGGGGTCATTCATTCTACCATGTGAAAATTTTATTCAGTGTGACATCACCAATATTTGCTCAAGTCAGACAAAATCTCTTTTTGCACATATTTTAAATGTTGCATTATATTTATTTAATCGTCACTCCAAGATTGAGCCTGCACATCGCTCTGAGAATTTTGTTACAATAAAAGTACTGCAGGTATTGTCCTCTACAAATAATGGGCTGCAGAGAAGAAACAAAAATCTTTGAAGAATGACAACCCCAGCGTGTTCTTCTCGCTGTGACTTTGCTGATCCTGAGATCTGCTTGAAAATTCCTTGTAAGTTTGAAAGGAGAAAAATGATGCTTTATTGTCTGACTTTGGGAAGGCTCTGAATGAAGTTTGACTTTAGGAAAAATATTTTACAAAGCTCATCCTGTGAACTGTCTGCTCATCTCTCTTGATCATTTGTTAAATTTTTTTTTTTTTGCGGGGGAGGGAGTCTTTTTTGACACAGGGCCCTTGCAGTTCTGGCTGGCCTTGAGCTCACTTTGTAGCCCAGGCTGGTCTGAAACTCACAATGATCCTCCTGCCTCAGCCTCCCAAATGTTGGGATTACAGGCATGTACCTCCACATCCAGCATCTGGCTTCATTTGTTAAACTGTGATGTTCATGTTTTTCTTAGTTTTTGATTTAGTAAAGAGTATTACATTAGACATTTCATTGTCACATTTATTGCCATTACACATTTCTAGTTTGTCACTTGTTTCTAAATTATATGTATATGTATATGTACACTTTCCATTGTGTATACTTTTTATTTTTTTATTTTAAAGAGAATAAAACAAAAGAGAACAGAACAAAGCAAATCAGAACAGAGCAATGCAAGCAACACAGCACTTCATAAAAAAGCCAGATATCAACAGTAGCTACCATAATGTCTCTTTTCTTTGAAATAGCTGCGCATACCTTCACAGACAATAATATCAAACATAACAAAACAGTGTAAAATCATTTAAGAGAATGAAAGTATTACAGGACATTCAAAACCAAACAACAAGAAATGAACAATAGCTACTATCATTTCTCATTTTCCTTAGAAAATTTGTTTATACCATCACACATAATAAAATCTAATAAGACACAACAGAACCAATCAAAACAGAAGAACATAAGCATGGTAGGACTTCAAAGCAAGATGATAGTAAATCAGCAATGGCTGCCATAATGTCTTGTTTTCTTCAAAACAGCTGTTCATACCATCACACATAATAAAGTCAAACAAAACAGAATAAAACCATTCCAACCAAGGAATGAAAACATTATAAGTCTTCAAAGCAATATAATCCCATTATGTACTTTTAAATAAATACATAATTAACCTTATCCACAACCAAATCTAATAGACTTTTCCCTTCCTTTTTTTATTTTTATTTTTATTTTTTTAGTGGTCCTTCTTTTATCTTGTACTTAGAACATCTGTTCTCGGGCTGGGGATTTAGCTCAGTGGCTTAAGTGCCTGCCTGGCAAGTGCGAGGTTGTGAGTTTCATCCCCGGTACAAAAAAAAAAAAAAAAAAAAATCTGTTCTCATTATGAGGCAAGCTGTATTTTAGCCTGTATTCCTTTTCAAGACTTTAAAAAATTGTTATGCATTTTATATTCAATTGATTAATCAATCTGATACTGACTTTGGTGTGTGCTTTAGGATGAAGATCTAAGTTCATTTCTTCTAGACCGCTGTTATCTCATGGTGGTTCATACTGCTGTCTTTGCCACATCCTGCCTCATCCATGCCTCTCTTTCCAGATCCCAGACAAACCTTCACTTGGCTGCCACAGCCCCTCCCCAACCTGGCCACTCTTTTTTGCTCCGTTCCTGTCTGGACTCCTTCCTAATGTGTAACTTGTTAGCATCCTGCTCTTATCTATGAAACCTGAAGAAAGCCGTAGTGCACCAGCCAACGCTCCTTGCTTAGCCTCCCAAGGTTATCTTAGATTAGACTTATCACTGCAGTTACTCTGAGATAAACATTAATCATTCTAATTGCAAGTGTATGTTCTCATGACCTCTAGAAAACCATCTTTAATGTTCCAGGAAAGTGGCCACTGTGGGAAAGGGGTTCTAGGAAAACATGTCCCCAGCCCCTCTAGCATTTGTCCTCAAGTTCACAGGCAGTTCCAGAATTGGATTAGTCAGGTCAGTGGATTTACAGATCCTGTGGACCAAAGGAAGTCAATTGGATTGCCCAAAAGCCGCTTCAGACAGCCTAACTTGGTCCAGAAAACCTTCCTGACAAGTACTACCTGTGTCTGACCATGACTTCAGTTCCCTATTTGTTGTTCCACATACATTCAGCTGACACTAAATTACTGACTTCAATTATTTTCAGTTCCTTTTCAAATGACTCATAGGTATCTTCGTATGCCCCATTTCCTAAGATCAGAGAGCAGGGAGAACCATACCAATCATTTAGCCTTCTTTTATTTTGCAGCTGAATCTAGAGAAGTTAAGGAAAGGACGGCCCAAGGTCCTCAAGTCATCAACCTCTTTCCTCACCTGCTCCTGTCCTGTTTTTCTTCTCAGCAAAGCCACTATTGTCCACTAACTGGCCCTGGGTAGAAGTGACATCCAACTCCTCTTTCTTCCTCCTGACATCCAGTCAAGGTCCTTTAGTCTCCACTTCCTCCTCTCTCAACCCTTCCTATGCCACTTGATTTCCTCTGCAGGGATTCTGGCCCAAACCCCACTGGGTCCCATTGGGATTTAACAACAGATTCCCAAATGTGTTCGCCTCCAGGCCACTGACTGAACAACAGCCTGAGTAACCAGAGGAGAAGGGAAGACTTCGCTTTGAATTCAGCTCTTTGGCCGTTTCTGCAGTCCTTCCCAGCATGCCAAAGCCTGTTAAGCCATCTGTGGGGAGCATTGGCCACGCTTCTCTCCGCCTAAGTGACCCCTAAGGTTCTCCAGCTGACCTCTATCCCCACAGAATCTTTTCCTCCCTCCCCTATGCCCTAAAGCTTAGCGTAGGCCTCTGTCTAAGGCCCTCCCTTGGTCCCCTGCTCACTTCTCCCCACCCCGTCCTCAGGAAGGCAGGAGCTCCTGGAGGCCGCCCTCTCCGGCCTTCTGCACCGAGCCCATCCGCCTGCGCAGGCCCGAGGCTCTGGAGAAACCTCCTCCGGTGTTTATGGAACCACTAAATCTAGATCGAGGGCTCTCTCCTACTCGGCCTTGGCCATTGCTCTAGGGAGGGGGGAGGACTGGGCCGCCTTAGGTGGCTTTTCTGGGTAGCCAGTTTCCAAATGCTTTTTCCTCAACAAGGTCTTCGAGTGGCCCTGGCGGCTTTTCTGATGCAGAGCCCCTGGCGATGGGGCAGCTGTCCACTCTGGCCTGTCCCTTCCCGCTCTCAGGGCTCACACAGCCGGTGACCTCCGACTTTGCCTGGCCACATGCGCTGCAGCACCCTGTGGATGGCGGCGGTGACCTCGCGGTTGCGCAGGCTGTAGATGAGCGGGTAAAGCAGCGGGGTGATGTTGGTGTAGACCAGCGCCAAGGTGCGGTCCAGCCTCGGAGAGTAGGTGGCCTTGGGCCTCACGTACATGAAGGTGGCGCAGCCGTAGTGCAGGAAGGTGACCGTCAGGTGCGAAGCGCAGGTGGAGGCGGCCTTGAGGCGGCCCCCGGCTGAGCGCAGACGGTGTAGGGCAGCGGCGATGGCCCCGTAGGAGGCCAGGATGAGAATCGAGGGCAGCAACAGCAGCACCAGGCAGGCGCCCAGCAGCGGCAGCTCCTCGGCGTAGCTCCGGGTGCAGGCCAAGTGCAGCAGCGCAGTGATGTCGCAGAAGAAATGCACCAGCAGGCGGGAGCCGCAGAAGGGCAGGTGGAAGACAGCCACCGTGAGCCCCAGCGACACTGCCAGGCCCCCGAGGCAGCAGGCCAGGGCCAGCCGCGCGCACAGCACAGGGGTCACCACGGCAGCGTAGCGCAGTGGGTGGCAGATGGCCACGTAGCGGTCATAAGCCATTGCGGCCAGCAGGAAGCACTCGGCGCCGCCCAGCGCCACGAACATCTGCATCTGCACCGCGCAGCCCAGGAAGGAGATGGGGCTGCCCCTGGCATGGCCCGGCAGGCTCAGGTCAGCCAGGGAGCGGGGCACCACCACCAGGGTGTAGCAGAGCTCGATGACCGAGAGCTGGCACAGGAAGAGCAGCATGGGCGGCCGGTTGGGCACCGAGGCCACCGCCACCAGGATGAGCAAGTTCCCGCCAAGGGTGGTCAGGTGTACGGCCAGCAGCAGCAGGAAGAGCGCTGGCCTCAGGTGCGGGAACTCGAAGAAGCCTTGAAGGAGGAAACCACGGGGCAGGCTGAGGTTGCTGGGGCTGTCCATGCACCGCCTTCTGGGAGACACCTGTGGGAGAAAAGAGACGGACGCGCGCTGACCGGGGTGGCTCTCTTGGCCCTGCCAGCTGGGGAGGGGTCATGTGCAACCGCAAGTGCTAGTCAGAGAACGACCAAAGGTCAACCTCAACATCCGGATGTGGTGAGCAGGCAGTGATAATGCAGAGTCCTGGGAAGACCACCAGCCAGTTCTGGCTTTGGTGATCTGTCCAGCTTGCAAACCTCCACGTATCTGTTCTGGCGTGGACCCTCTTCGGACTGAGCACAGTTGGTCTCTAAAGCTATTTCTTTGCTGCCCTTTCACTCTCAGTGTCTTTGACCTTCTAATTCCTGGCAAGCAGGCAGCCCTGTTGAGGAGCCAAATGCTTCCGGGATCCAGGTTTCTTGCCTCCAGGACTAGACCTGGAGAGCAGCTTGTCTCAGCTTGCACTTGCCACAGAAGCCTGGATTGGGGCCCACTACACTGCAGTGCTCCCCCCTGAGCCTCACTCACACATGGTTGACACCCTGTACCCAGTGGACTCTACCTGGCCATCAGCCTTGTGTCCCCCTCTGCCTAAGTCCCACCTCCCGAGGCAGGAAGTGTACAGTCTTTGCTTCTCCACCCACCCTTTCCCCCTCTGTCATTCCTGAGACACCTTCTGTGGTATGTCTCAGAATCACTAAACTGTGATGCAGACGAGGGCCTTTGAGAGCATCTCATACGATTTCATAATCTTTTAAATTTTTTTTCTTTTTAATTTTTACAACTTCATAATCTTAAGGAGGAAACTAAGGTTGCAACTGTGTGGCCAGGTATAGTGGCACACCTGTAACGCCAGCACTTTGGAGACTGAGGCAAGAGGATTGGTGTGAGTTTGAGGCCAGCCTGGGCTACCAAGTGAGGCCAACCCAAACAGCATAGTGAAATCCCATCTCCAAAAATCTCAAAACCCCAAAAAACCCCAAAGGACTTGGAACTGCAGTGTGGGGGGGTACTGAAGGGTTGGACTGCTTACAGGAAGTTAGAAACAGATTTTGAACTCCTGAGGCTAACCCCAATACTTTCCATAACCTAGCCGAGATTCTGGAAAAGGGCCACCAGAGTCCACCAGACAATCTGGATTTATTTAGCCTTGAACCGTGGTGCCAGGTCTGTGCCCCACACAGGAGCAGACACTGAGACAGCTGCCATGCTTTGGGGGAGCCCCTGACATGCGTATCAGGACTGAAATGTCCTTGACACTTTGACTAATAAATTCGGTCAGCGTGAGAAGAGGTGCTGTCACCTTTCAGAGTGCCCTGTGGCATCTTCTGAATCTGCCAGTGGAACACAGATTCTAAGCACTGCCCAGCGACTCATTGCAAGCCACCCTTGGACAGCACTGACAGCAGGTACACCTGCTCCTCTGGAATGGAGCAGACGGGAGTGTTAGAGACCGGAGGCCACGTGAACAGGAGGAGGAGGTTTGATTTTTCCAGTAGATAGTAATGCTGTCTCTTTTTATTCCCCTATATCCTTTTTAAACCTCACAGTTATCTTCCCTTAGAATCAGTTTGTGATCAACTGGAAGTGCGACTTGTCCGTAACTGTTATAACACAGAGGCAAGAGCAGGTTAGCTGGTTCAAAGCACAACAGGTTAATTGGATGGAAGAATTAGAAAGAATGCAGGTAGCTTGGTGTTTGCTATTTAATGCTCACTTTGGAGGGTTTTTATTTATCAGTGTCACTTTTTGCTGTTTTGTGTTGCAACCGGGGGCACAACTTTCAAAGAGAGGAAGAGCAGTACGGAATCTTAGGGTGAATTGGAGGAGGGGGAATCATTTTGGTCTCTCTCTATTTTTTGGAGGGAGCACTATTTCATCAGTTGAATACATCTGACAAGCCTGGCTTGAGGGCCTTCTTAGCCGTATGCTAGTTGTAGGTGCAAATGACAGGGAGAGAAGTTTTGCCCTTCCGGGGCTCAGGTAGTGCAAAACTGCTGCAGTGTGAACCACAGCACCCTACCCACTTGCCCCCCGCCCCATGTTTTTCTTTTCATCTCTTGAGAGCAGCTGTGTGGGGCAGGGTGCCAGGCGTAGGGGGAAGAGACACAAATAATGCAGTTCCTTTCCTCCCTGTTTGTGCTGCCCAGCAACTTGGACGCCAAGGAAGGCTGGGTGATGGCCTTGATACCTTGGGGCTCAAGAAAGATCACGCTTTAAAAGCAAGGCTGTGTGAAACGAGGCAAAGGTTAATTAAATTGAAGAGGAGTGTTTCTGCTCGGCTTCAGGCTTCATCCTAGTCTTCAGGATGAAGTGTTTCCAACTCTAGGAATGCATGTTAGACGTGCCTTTTCGATGGGAGGGAGAAAGACAGCAGGTCCTTTCAAAGCTTCAATAACTCATGTGTGGTTCTTCCTAGCATCAGAGAGAGAGGTGCAGAGAGAGAAAACACTACGAAGTCTGCCTAGCCCACCCTCCGCTCCCTGGGACACAGGACAGATGGACTCCTTCCTCCAGGGCATTAATAACCTCAGTTGTAATAACCAACACTTAAGGCAAATGCTCATAAGGAAATTAACATTTAGCTTAGTTAATCTCAGTGACATTCCAGTGAAACAGTGGACTCTTATTATATCCATTTTGTAGGTGAGGAGACTGAGGTCCAAAGAAATTAAGTATCATATTGGTCATTAATGGTAAATTTAGATTTCACCCAAGCAGTGTAGCCCCTGATAATCTGTACTCTTACCCACTATGTGGTCTTTATTTATTTATTTATTTTGGGGTATGTCGTCTTTATTTTTGTCTTGCCCAACTCCCTCATAGTCATGACTACACCTCCCACTGTCCCCAGACTAGAAATGCACTTCAATCGTCTCACCATTCCTGTCCTCAGATTTCCCTTACCTGACATTCTTCTTGAAAAAATGTGGCTGTAAACAGTAACGCAGATAATCTAAGGTAGCAAATCTAAAAATAATTTTGCCTTAAGTTTGACATTCACCAGTGTTCTTCCTATTGATCTGACAGATTCGCTTTTCTAATTGTATGGGGTTCCGTGAGCACCCACAGAGTCAAGGCTGGCTGGTGGCCCAGGACATTTGGGTGTGTCTGGAAGCCTCACTGAGCTGGACATACAGATCTGGGACTCAGTGTTCGTTGTGCAGAGTAATTCAACTGATCTTTCATAATTATGTTGTCATGGGTCATTTCAATATTCCATCAGAACACCTTGAAAAGGAGCAGTAGAATGGACGATATGCAAGACAGACAGTAAGGCGCCGCATCTCATAGAGTAGTGAGCTGGAGTAGGGTATAAAAATCTCACTGCACAGCAAGTGAAGTTCAGAGAGGTCACTAACCAGCCTGGGTTCTTGCTGTTGTCGGTAGACAGAACTGGACAAGAGCCAGTTGTCACTTCCTTTGGCTGAAGAGTGCTATTTCTGTAATCACTGTCTTCCAGGTAGATCTAAACCTATTGATCTATTATGGTTTACACAAAGTGCTGAAAGAAAGGTCATGGCAAAGTTATATTTTTGTGCTGTGGGGAGTTAAATTTAAAAGGATATATATATATATATATATATATATATTCTGAGTTTCTTAACTTCACTTAGTAACCTTTTGAAGGTCTATGGATTTTTATCCATTATGATGCAACCTTTATTAAAATACAGTGCTTTAAAACACAGTACACACTCAAATATGATATATGCTTTTCTTAACTACAATTCTTGTTAAGGAGGAAGGGTCCTCCTAGTTTAAATTTCACCCCGTGCTTTTTGGATGCTTGATTTTGAAGGGGAGGAGAAGTCAGTTAACTCTCCCAAAGGTTCAGACTCCCCTGAGTTGACTGGGAATCATAAAAGAAGGTCTTGATGAGAATTCTAGGAGGGAATTTGTAAAAAGTTTCTAGAACAGACTCAATACATAGTAGGTACACAGGAATACTGCTGGAGTTCTTACTGTACTTTTTACTCAATGAGCTTGGACTAGATTTCCTCTGATTATTCAACTTTCCATCACAGAAGCCTCCTTACCCTTGATAGGGCTGTTCCAAGTTATTTCCTGGTGCTTTTACCCCGAGGCAGGGACCTCATGCTTGTCTGCTAGGAGGGGCCCTCATAGGGATGTACAGAAACAGATGAAAAGGTCTTCCTTCCTTCCTTCCTTCCTTCCTTCCTTCCTTCCTTCCTTCCTTCCTTCCTTCCTTCCTTCCTTCTTTCCTTCCTTCCTTCCTTCCTTCCTTCCTTCCTTCCTTCCTTCCTTCCTTCTCCCTTCTATCTTTCCTCTCCTCCCTGCTTCTTTCCTCCCTTTCTCTCTCCCCCTTTCCTTCCATCTCTGTATCTCTATCTTTCCATGGAATTTCCTGGCAGGATTTCTGCACAGGCACAGTAGAATACCTCTAAATTGAAATCTTGGCTCAACAACTTTGGAACCCCATGAACTTAGGGGATGTGCCCAGTTTTTTTGAACCTTAATTTTTTTATAGCTGTATGAAGATAACAATGTCTGATTTGTGGGGTTGTGCAGGGAATTAGACAGATTATAAAGAAAATTCATGGCATGATACCAGGCCCAGAGTAAGTAACAAAAGCCGGTTATGAACTATATTGTAGTAAAACCCCATCTTCTACCATGGCACCTTAGCTTCTGGGCTCCATCCTCATAGTAGCTGGCAACTCCTTTCCTAATCAGACAAATTTTACCTTGGCTTATGACAGATAACTTAGAACTCATGAACGTATATATGTCTGTTTTGTTCTAGATTTCAAGTTATGTTTTTCTGAGATAAAATCCTTTTCACTGAAACTCATTTACCATTTTTTATTTATTTGTTTGTCACATGCACAGTACCTAAATTTCTTTTTCTCCTCAGTTTGGTAACTGCCTTTCTCAGAAAGACTAAGCATTGTCTCTGGTTTTAGCAGCTTTGTGATGTACCTCCCTCTCCCAGCTGTCTATGACCTCAGCCTGGGCTTTGGGAAATGTGCCGTTTGCCTGCCTAGCGTTTAAAACCCTGAAGGCTAAATTTGGTCTGCTATCTTGTGAAAGGGTTCTGACACTGTAGATAAAAGAATTCCTCTGACATACATATTGCCTAAAAGCATCTAAGTGGGTTTAGAAAGGAATGTTTTCCTTACATGAACAATCTTACTTTTCCCCCTTTATGGTGTTTTTTGAAATACTGAGGGGTCACTACCTTCATACAAATGAAGTGGCCAGGATGCATCTTGGGTCTCCTCTGGGGCCCTTCTTTAAGGTGTCACCCTCATGGTGCTCTACCTCCAGGCCACTGTGCTACTGTGAGTTCTGCCTTTAGATTAATGTTTAGCCCTCAATTTCCCTGACAACTTGGAGTGGCCAGTCCTGGAAACACATGCATTCATGCTTCAAGCCCATGTTTTTGGCACTGTTGTTTGCCTTTTCCCTAAAAGCCAATGGTGTGATTAGAGCTGCGAAAGCATCATTTCAGCTTTTCTTCTCACTCTTATTTTCATCTGAAGAGGAACTTTGAAACAGGAAGATTTAGGGGCCTGCTGGTTTGAGAGCTGGTTCTCTGCCTTTGATGCTTTGAAAAACTCTCCACTTGAGGGAAACAGAACCCATTTTAATGAACGACCCTAGCCTGGGCTTCCTCCAGAGGAAGAGGATAAGCTTCAGAAATGAACCCTTTAATGTTTAACATCAAAACTGTCTGGAGAAGAGGCTGTCCCAGTTCTGCTACTGTGAAGGTCAACTTTATCACACCAAATGAACGAGCATCGTACTGTTACATTTTGAAAAGCGTTCTAGTGCTAAGGACCAGTTACTGTCTACTGGTAAAGTATCGGGGTCTTTTCTCTCAGTAGGAAAACTAGTTTGTTCCAAAATTTATTTTAAAAATCAACTATCCCTTTCCATAAAGTTGGTTTTAGTGATCTTGAAAATACTCCTAATTGTGAAAATGCAACTTGTGGTACAGTGCAAGCAAGAGGGCTACTTGGAAATAATCTCTCAGTAAATCTTTCTGTGTCTTGCTGGCCACAGGCTGAGAGTTGGAACAGAGTAATCGGGTGAGGCAGCTGCTTGGATGGAGAAACCAAGCCTGTCTCAGGACTTTCCGGATATGTCATGGTTTGTCAAAATAAAAAGAAAAAACTGGACAAATATGTGGCAAAAAACCCCAAACCCCCAAAAAATCAACAACAACAGCAACAAAGCCTGACCTGCTTGGTGAGCCACCTCTCCAAGGACAGTGTCACCGATACCCTCGGAGCACTGTTTGGAAAGTTACGGGCTCCTCAGCCGACCTGTCACTCTGAGAGCCAAGTGACTGATTTTGGCATCAGGAGCTCTTTCCAGTGGGACCCTTTCCCACCATCGAACTGCACACTCCTTTGTTTCTAGAATAGACCTGAGTGCTTACCAAGGAAGAGCAACAGATGACAAGACCAAAAGAGGAAGAATGCCTAGGACTCAGCAGCCCAAGTCTGGGCTCTGATAGGGCCCAAATTCTCTTGAGCAATAGGCTCTGTGATTGTTGTCATTGCGGGGCTGGCAATTTCATTCTTTTTCCAAGACAAAGGAAATAAATGGAATCTTTCCTTCCTTGTCTTGTAAGTTTCCTAGTGGTTTCATTTGTTTGTTTCTAAGAGTTGAGTAATAATCATTGATATCAGATTTATGGACACTCTATTCTCCTCTAGTAGCTGAAGAAAAAGTAGTTTCTTTAATTCCACTCTTATTCATTATATATGGAAATAAGATACCATCTGATATTTCTTACCGCAAAAGCCTCTGTTCAGGGTAAGAAGATACGACTTGCCAGTTTTAGGTGGAAAAACCGAGGCAATGAGATGCATGTGGGCAAAATCAACATTAAATAAAAATGGAAGCAGAAACTTACAGTTGTGGCGTACATAGCTGCCTCAGTTTCCTCTCTTAATGTACTGAAACCTGAAGGGTTCCACAGGTCACACCCCACTACACACTGTGTGCTTTGTGACTTGCTGATGTGGGGCACCAGAATCAGTGGGAAAGGGCAGTGGCATTTCACAAGTTTCATCTTTTTTGGGCAGGCTGAATTGGGAAGTGTTCTATTTACTATTTCTGTGCTTTCCTCTTGGTGTTTTCCTCCTTCTTCTGCTTATCTATCCCTAGACACCAGGCTCCTACTTACCCGGGGTTCAGAGGAAGGAATGTCTCGGAGATGTGCGGAGAGAAAATTCAGTGCATGGTGGCTGGCGGGTGGCGAGATCCCAGGCAAAGTGAAAAACAGGAGAGCACGGAGGTGCAGGGAGCAGATGTGGAGGATAGAAAGAGCTCGAAGGAGAAAACGAAGAGACAGATGTAAGATGGGAAAGCACCCTGAGGGGGACTGGCACAGGAGTTCTGATTAGCTGTGTGTGGTCCAAAGTAGGACCTTAGCTTGTTCTATGTCCCTGGAGGGGTGAGGATGTAGGAAGAGGCAGCTAAATCGGTCTTCTCCAAGGGGAGGGCAAGAGCAACAACAACAACAACAGGGTGTTTAATTACTCCCCACTAAGTCCCTACTCAAGGTTAGAGACCTCCAAGGAGCGTGGCACACACACAACTCCTCCATGGCTATCCAGAGAGAGCAACAGTTTCTATCTCCACTGCCCCTCTGCCCACAGTGCTGCCAGTCCCATGGGGGCCTCATTCTTTCCCTAGAGGTTTTCCTTTTGCTTCTTTCTCATCCCAGCAACCTCCACCTCTGTATACTGGACAAGGTGGCACCTCCAGAGCCTCAAGTGAAGTGGCAGGCACCTGAGAGCTGTAAGATGTATTAATTTATCCTGTGGTTAGAGCAGGGAGCTGGCACGGCGATGCATGAATGTATCATTGAGCTTTCACCATGCCCTAGACCTCAGGAAACTGCCCTAGAAGGCCTGCTCCAAGGGACAATTTGACCCTATAATATGAATTCCAATTCAGGCAGGCCCCTTAGATTGGGGAGCAGAAGATGCTCTGATTGCTTTGTCATCATCCTGCATGTACCAATGTACACTTAACTCACAGCACCCCAAAGCAGGTCGTCTGTTCTAAATAGTGCATTCTTTCATTTATTCATTAATTCAACAAATGTTTGTTGAATAGATATTATGTGTTGGGCTTTGATCTAGGTACTGTGGTATGGATTAGTGAAATATTTCCTGTCCATGTGGAACTTATATTTTAAGGAGAAGAGATAGACAATAGCCAAATTAAGTAAATTATATAGTATATTTGAAAGTAAGAAAAATAAAGTAGGAAAAAATAAGGGAAAATGGAGAATGTGAAGAGGTGGCATGTGATTTTGATTAGGATGTTTGAGGAAAGTTTTTAGTAGGTGTTGTAGTCAGGGTTGGCAAGGGAATAGATTTACTATGTAGTACATAACTTATAGGATTATTTTATAATATTCACTCAAAAAAATCAAACGCTGAAGAGCACAAGGGGTCTGTCCATGCACGAGAGACCCAAAGAATCCAGCTGAGGGCCTGGATCCCATGGTAAAGTCCTGCATGAGTCCAGCTGAAAACCCAGAGTCTATGGCAGTGTTCTCCATGAATCCAACTGGAGTTCTAGACTCCAAGACAATGTCTTATGCAAGTCCCTAGGAGGGATCTACACTGGATCCAAGAGGAAACGCTTAAAGTAAGGACCAGCGCTCCCTTGAAAAGAACCACAGCCATCCTCAGTAACAGTGATGATCCAAGCTCCCCCAGAGATGATAACAGCTGAGTTCATATCAGGAAAACTAGTGTGACAAGCTTCTTCAAGAGAATCAAGAACATGCCATCTTCCCCTCCAGTTATCTCCTTTTTATGCTATTGGCTACAGTCCTCAGGTGGGGCTTCTACACCCAGAACCACACTGATTCAGTTCTGCTGCATGTTACAAGCTGCCCTTTAGTTAATCCACCACAATGTGAAAGATTTGGTGGAAAACGGAGAGGCAATGAAGAGGTGAGCCAGGTGGACAACACAGAAGCCTCCCCATAATGCCGTGTTGAGAAGAAGCAATAGGGATCAGGAAGGAAGCAGAGAGGTGAGCCTTCCATGATGAGGGTAGGAAAAATGTGACTTGTATCCTGTTAGTGACAGAAGTGGTGGAATGTGGTGGGATTATGTGTATAGCTTAGATGCAGAGACAGCAGGATTTGGCATACGAGGTAGGAAAGTGGCCCGGATAATTTTTTGTGTTTGTTTTGTTTTTGCCTGACTAATAATCTGTTGCTCGTGGGAAATGTTAGAGATACACATTTGAAGTCATCATGGTAGTGAGACCGCTATGTAAATGAGTATAGTTAGAGAATAAAAAGGCCCCAATAGGTGAGCCCTGGTGTACTCAAATGTTAGTTTAGAAAGATGGAAAGTAACTAGAAAAGGAGAATGAAGTGGATTTTATTGACTTTAGCATTGAACTGAGCAAAAGCATCCTTATGTTCTGCTTATTTCCCAAGTGTCACATTTACATCGTGGTAGAATACTTACATGGAACATGATTCTGTGATATAGTAGGTGACTTTACCAAATGACAGTAACAATAATTTCAGTCCTGACACAAATCTTACACTGAAGTCACACGAAAGGTTGATGGATAGTCATACCAACATCAGTGGTTCCTATTTTTCCTATTTCCCTTTAACTGCAAGAAGGTTAGAGAAAGGGCAGAACCAAAGCTGCTTGGAAGAAGAAAACTTTGAAAAAGATTGTAAGTTTTAAAATTTTTAATTCTTAACCCAGATTTGCCATCCTTTTTGGAGTAGGATATGTGTACTTTAAGAATCAAGCTACTTTATCTGAGCTTACATGACTAAAGTCAAAGCATAATAACACAAGTTGTGTCAACAAATTGCTTTGAGACTTTAAATGATATTTTACTTATGAAAGCATTGTAAAATGGTACATAAATATCATTTATAATTATACTGCAGAGCCAGGAGAATCATATCTTCCAGTCTAGAACTACTTCCTTCCTTTCCCTAGCACTGACTTTCAGAATGAGAAGGTCCTCCATTCTTATCCTCTTTAAATACCTGCTTTTCCTGTAGGGTGAGAGGTAACCTGGCAGCAGCTTGGTCTGGCCAGACCTCCTTGCTGGACAGAAGTCACGGATGTGATGATATCATTCACAAACAACAGTGGTCATGGATCTGATTTTGGAAACAGTGCCAATAGCCTTGGACATAATTTTTATGATATATAAATCCTGAACAAAAGCAAAGCTTACCAGTGACAAGGGATTAGCATTTTCTACATAATATTTTCTTTGGCTAGAGATTGGCTTCATTTTGGAAATTATGTCAGCAAACTGAGTTCCCTTTTGGGGCCTGGGGATTCCTCAGATTGATGGTGCCCTGACCCTCCTTGGGGGGTTGCTGTGAGTTTTCTCAGGCATGGAGTTATGTGGGATCTGTTTTTGAACAGAGGCTTGGTGTGCTGACCTCATCTGCACATTCCTCAGCCATTTGTCACCGGACCTCAGAGGGCCTGGTGGGAGGCTGATTCCATGGAGGAGACCGCTTCTCTCTGATGACTTTGGCTATTGAGTTGGGGATAAATATCTAAGAACCTCAGAAGGAAAAGTTCATTTCTTTTGGAGATTTGTGTAGTGTTAAAAATGAGTCTATAGAAATATATATGATGAGGCAAGGGGAGGGATGATAGAATAAACTTAAATTACCAAAAATAAATTAAATGATAATGAAACATGGGAAACCAGTGGCATAGAAAGAAAATAAAGATGAAGTTATTACCAAAACTTTAAGTTGGTTCTTTGAAAATTCTAAAAAGATAGATAAGTACCTGAAATTCTCAAGAAGGGAAAATACAAAAAGCTGTATGAGAACTAAAAAAAGAAAAGGCAAAAATTAAAAGTAAACTAGTTGATTAAAAATAAATTAAAAATTTATAAATTAGAAATAAATTATGACAAGATTAAAACAATGAAAGAATATTATTGAAAAGGTTCTACACAGCATATATCTAAAAATAAAAGCTTAATAAATCCAAGAAGAAATAGAAAACTTGGAATAGAATAACAATCTTTAATGACATTGAGTTAATATTTAAAACATGACCTTTTCTTTCTGCCTTTTTTTACTACTCTCATAGAAAACAATTTGTAGGTAGATTTTACCTAAGTATGATTTTTTGCAAAAACAAAAAGGAAATACAATTTTCCCAACTAGTTTTATAAGTTTTGCATAATTAAGATTAAAATCATTCTCATATTATTCAAAAACCATATTCAAGTTTATAGAGAAAAGCCTTTAATAATATTATCCAAGCCAATTCAGTCTTTTAGATAACATATTTTTTATCATCTGACAATTTTTCCAAGAATACAGGGGTGGTTCAACTTCAGAAAACCTATTCACTATTACTTCAGTGACTAAAAGAAAACAAAATAATTTCAATGCATATGGAAGAGATGAAAGTTCTTAGAATGCTAGTGATAGACAAGGAATTTATTATCTAGTGAATCTTTTTTTTTTACCTAGTGAATCTCACACATACAGTGTGTCACACAACAAAAGTCATAATTAATGTGTGAATCTGATCCCAGACATTCAACACAAGAACAGAATATTAAAAGTTGTCAGAGAAAAGAAACAGATCACTTATAAAGGAAAACCCATCAGAATCATGACAGACTTCTTGACACAAAGCATCAAATCAAGAAAAGCTTGGAGCAAAGTATTGCAAGCACTGAAAGAAAATAACCTCCAACCCAGGTTGATGTACCCTGCAAAACTGTCTCTCAAAATTACAAGATGCTTCCATGACAAAGAGGAACTGGGGGAGTTCGTGACTACCAATCCAATCCTACAAAAAATATTGAAGGACATTCTAGAGAGAGAGAAAAAGGACCATGGTTTCAGAATCGGCAGCAGACAGGGCTCACTGAATGGGGCAGAAGTGGAATGAAGGGGAAAAGTGGACAACCAATGGCAGAAAAATTGCATGGCAGAGATGAGGCAGAGAAGGTTGACCATAATCGCTAACACGGGTGGCCTCAATTCACCAATAAAAAGAAACAGGCAGAGTGGATCAGGAGATAGGGCCCATCAGTATGCTTTATACAAGAAATACATTTAACCTGAAAGGAAGTTTATAGACTGAAAGTTAAAGATGAGAAAACAATGCTCTATGTGGCAGGGAACCAGAAAAAAGTGAGGATAGCTTGCCCATCAGCAGCAGATTGGTTGGAAAGCCATGACACTTTTATACAATGGAGAACTACTCAGCTATAAGGAAGGAAAACCTTGAGGCTCTTGTAGACAAATGGATACAGCTCAAGACCATGCTCAGGGGTAAAAAGGTTCAGGGTCACTTAGGTGAATAGCAAGTTGCCTCCCTAATATAAAAACTAAAAGAGTTCGTGGGATCCAAAAGGTACAATACATTCCGTGAAAGTGAAAGGGGAGGAATCGTCTAAAAAGGGAAGGCAGTGGCCATTGTTAATCTATTATCATAATTTGAAACCCATATTGTTTTCATTGTTCTGTTTAGTTTGGTTTTATTCTGTTTCAGTTTGTCTGCTTGTACTAGATTTGATGGCATGGACAGCTATTCCAAAGATAGCAAGATATACTACAGTAACCATTTTTGATTTCCTATTAGCTTGATTTGAAGCCCTGTATTGCTTTCACTGTTTCGTTTTGACTGATTTTATTCTATTCTGTTTTGCCTTTGATCATATCAAGTCTGAGGGTATAGGCCAGTACTTTGAAGACAATAAGATAAATTATGATACACATTCTGCTTGGACTATTATCTTCTTTTGAAGTCCTATAATGTCTCCAATGTTTTGTTTTTATTGATTTTTCTCTGCACTGTTTTGTTCAGTTTTATTATGCCTGATGATATGGGCAATTCTTTTGAAGATAACAAGAGGCATTATAGAAGCCATTATTGATCTCCTTCTATTTTGTTTTTAAGTCATGTACCATGTTCATCCTTTTGTTTTGATGGACTCAATTTTGTTTTGTTTCATTTGGTTTTATTCTCTCCAAAATAAAAAAAAGTGTGAATCTGAGACATTTGTTTTAGAATCAGAAACAAAATACATATGGCTTTTTACAAGTTGTACTTATTAACACAGTTCTAGTAGTTCTAGATAAAAATATAGCTAAAGAAAATAATAATTGGTATGAAGAATGTGTTGCAATTATTTGTTGATTATATGATCATTTATGTTTTAAATCCAAAAAGATTAATGGCAAACTAGTCATATCAATGAAAATGTTTAGTGAAATTTACCAATATATGATCAACATAGGTAATAATATTCCTTTATAGCATCAATAGTAAGTTAGAAACTATAATAAAAAGTAAGAAATTATAGTAGCAACACAACATATAAAATATCTAGGATTTTGATAAAATTCACAAGAGCTCTATAAAGAAAATAATGAATCTTTATTCAAAGAAAATCCATATACATGTAGAAATATACTGTATTTGTTAATAGGGAGTCATTACCTTGTAAAAATTCTAATTTTTGGAAAATTCATTAAATACATCCCACTCTTGGAAAAGTGTAGCTTGTTGATGAGTACTCAGAAGTTAACTTGATGTTGCGGAGTTTGAATCAGTAAATAGCTCTAAATAACATGAATGTTTGTTAGCAGAGAAATATATAAGCAAAATGTGATTTATGCAAATAAAGGATACCATATAAGGGTTAAAAATAATGAATTCAGGGGCTGGGGATTTAGCCTAATGGCATAAGCGCCTGCCTGGCAAGCATTAGGCTGTGAGTTTGATCCCCAGTATAAACAAAACAAAAACAAAAACAAAAACAAACACCAAAAAAAATAATGAATGTAATTTAAGTACACCTACTTAATGAATTTCAAAACATAATAAGGAGTGAAAAGCAAGAAGAAGATATGTAGCAAGTTTCTAGTATGTTACACACAGGGATGATGTATGAATATTTATAATATTAATATAATATATAATATTAAAAATATGAAAAGTAGAATAATGCACACCTGATGATTTTGTGCCACAGAACAATTATGGTCAAGTTAAAGGGGTTTAATTTTGGCTTCTTTAGCTTTCAAAACAAGCAAACAAAATTTAAAAATAGAAATATTACAAGCTAGAAACAATTGGGGTTGGTGTGGCTGTCACACATGTTCTTTCCTTCCACGTTTAGTGTGCTGCATGCCCTATTATATCAATCAGAGCATTGTCCTCTATTATTTCACTCCCTCCAGCTATTTAACCTTTGCTCCCCAATCACAGGAAGAATGCAGTTGCTTCTGACTAACTGATTCATCCTAATGACTGATCCTGCCTGATTATACATTTTTTCCACTGACGTCTGTGTTATCACCAGTTTATATCATAAAGTCTTGGAACAATTGCCTGTAAGTTTTTAGGGTTATTTTACCATTATTAATGAATCTTTGTAATAAATGCAGGGATAAGAAATATTTTCAATCTCCTAGTAGTTACCTAATCAGATCTGCGAATGAAGCAATATACATAGTAGAATGTATTTCTAATTTTCCAGTCCATTGATTTTTGGCTAAATTTTCAGTGGTTGCAGCACTTATGTTGTAGTATACTACCATATTTCTCATCCTCCATGATGTCCAGTAATTTACCTAACCAGCAGCAAAGAGATGCTTAAGCCTCAGGACTGAGCACCACCACCTTCCTCTAAGATATCACTTACAGAACTTTCTAACCAGTTGTACCTCTGTTTGTGAAGTATCACTGCCTACTTGCTCCAGCGTCACCCATTCTTCCAGCTTTCTCACCAGGTACCTACCAAGCTTTCCCAGTAGCCATAACTGGCCAATCCGCAAGAAAATTCCTACAGATGCTCAATCATTGTTTCCGTTAGCTGTTGAAATCTTCACAATAGCTTTGTCAACAAAACTCCTCTCTTAATGTTATTTCTGATGACTTTTTTTTCTTAAACAGGTATTCTTTCTTTATTGATACTTTTGTTTTTCCTCCTCTACTACTGTAATAGCTTAGAAAAGTTCCTGGAATACAGTAAACTCTCAATAGATGTTTTTACCATGGCCATTTCTACACTATTGCTAAATCCAAGTTTACCATATGGCAAACAAATACAGTGTGACAAAACCCATACCAAACATTTTACACAGGTCATCACATCTAGTGTATTTATATTGAGAACACTGAAATTGCCCAAAAACATTTTTAGCATTTGTTTCCCCCAAAATTGACCTTCAGCTTTAAGCCTTGTTATGGCTTGTGTCTAGATGTCCCCCTCAAAGCCTCATGCAGTCACAAGGGGGGCATTTTGGAGGTGACAGAGTCCAGGGTGTGTGATGCTGTAATCAAGAATGCAATGCTGGGAGTAAGGGTGTAAGTACCCTTAGGGTGTGTAGCCTGAATAAAATATAAAGCATGGAAAGAAGCTGGTCATTTGTAACTAGTTAGGTGATTGCTATTTGCTGCCTTCTGCCTGCCCTGCTTTGCTGTGGACTATTTCTCCTCTGTGATGCCCCCCTGCCATGCCAATTATGGACTGAAACCTTTACAAATTATAAGCCAAATAAATCTTTGCTCCTTTAGTATTGGGTGTTGGGTATTTGGCCTCAGCAACTAGGAAAGTAACTAATACATCCCTTTACTTATTTTTTAATATCAGAAAAGAAGCCCACTCACCCTCTCCAGTGCCAAAGCCTCAATATGCATTTTCATCCCCTCCTTTTAATCACTCCCAAGACCGTAGTTTCTTGGCTTCCGATTGAATTTCTCAGTCTCTCTCTTTTTTATTGATTCATATTTTGGACTTTTAATATTCCCAAAGTCTTCCTAACTTGGCTTGAGAAACCCAAGTTTGGACCTTTCTGCCACAGAAGAGTCTACCATTGCTTTCTTTCCAGTCACTGTATATATTCTTAGATAGATTTTCAATTTTCCTATGCCTTCTTGTTGTTTGAATTCTGAATACACTCAGAACCCACATTTATCATTTCTGAACCAGTCACAATTGGTTATGATTTCTTAATTACCAAAAATCCAGTTGGGAAACCTTCTTCTCACTACTTACAGATTTGAATACACTTCATCCTTTCAATCACTGTATCCTGAAACTCTTCCTTCCTTGGCTTTTATTATGGAATACTTTCTTGATTCACATCTTTCTATGCACTCTTTAAGACCATAGTGGGAGCTTCATAGGTCACCATTTGAGGCATCCGGGAAGCAGACTGTTCACTTGATTGGGGTTAAGACAGCAGGAGGCCAGCATCACTCTTTCAGAGAGACATGAAGAGGATACAAGACAGAGAAAAATCAAGATTTATATTCCTGGTGTTCGTTGATAGCTGCAGGAGCTACAGAAGTCTTGGTAACTGTCAGTCAAGGGATAGTTGGGTTAATTTAAGTCTTTTTAGGTGAAATATTATGAAGGTCTGGATAGAGTTGGTCAAAAAGTTTACAAATATGGATGCAGCTGGATTAAGAAGGGCAGCAGGTGGGCAAGTGGGTAAACCAACAGGGAGGGAAGTAGGCGATACACAGAAGAACAGATGGACAGCAGAGGACAAGGATGCAGAGAAGGGGATCTGGCACCATTTACTGGAGACACTGGTGCTGTGAACACCATGCAGGGGGCTGTGTGTTAAATGAGACCTTGTTGGTCTGATTATTGACAATGAAATGAGTGGCACAGAGCAGTGGCACGGACCTGACAAGAAGGCCACTTACACCACCGTCTTTCTCCATCTTTAGACATATCAGTCATCTACACATTTTCAAAGCCTTTAATTACTAAAAATTTCAAACATACACAAAATAGAACAGTGTTCTGAGCCTTCATGTATCTGGTATTCAGTTCAGTAATTATCAACACTTCACTACATCTTACGTGATCTAGCTTTGCCCTAGACTTTTGGTGTTTTGTTTTTGCTGTCATGTTTTAAAGCAAATCTGAAACATCCTATTATCTCACCCACAATTAATTTGCTTTTGCTGTTTTGTATTAAAGCATCTGTATATATTGGTATGTTTTCTTTTATACAGTTATTCATGTTGCTGTTCAGCTATGATATTTGAGTAGTAGGTGAGTTTATAAAAAAATCAGTAGCTAAAATCGCAGATGATTCTGAGAAATGTGTTGGGTCTACTTTAAATCTTGTTGCTTTAGAGTGTCCCCCTGAAGATTCAGTCTTATTCTTTAAAGTAACATAGGCTGTTCAGTTAGGCAGTCAGTGTGATCCTTAAAGCCAAATGTTTAGATTTGGAAGTAAAAACTTCACCATTCACAAATCTCTGAACTACTCTGAGAGACAGTCCTCAGAATTATAATTATAATCAATGTAAGTTAATGAGCACCTAGTGTCAAGAGTTAAAGTACTGGAGATATATTATTGTAATTGAAACTATGCTCAACTATAGCAGAGTAAGAGATATGGTGTTAGATACTGTTGATGTCCAGTTGACTTAATGTAAAGTACTGTGTTGCCTATGTTGTCCTGTTCTGATCTGCTCTGTACTGCCCTCTTTTGTTTTATTCTCTTTTAAATTAAAAAAAAAGTACTGGAGATAAATAGACTAACCTAGTAGAAGAAACATGAAAGGGTATAAACTTGGTTAACATTGTGGAACTCTGTGCGGTATCTTAAATCAGCGGTGCAAGATGTAGATGTGCTCAGTAAGTCAGAAAACCAACTAAATAGGAGGAAATCAAGATACTTAACTTAATAGATAAATTATTTATTTATTATTATTATTATTTATTATTTATTGATTTTGGTATCAGGGATTGAACTCAAGACCTCACACTTACCGAGCAGGTGTTTGTGCCTCTGAGCTAAACCTCCGGCCTAATAAACAAATTTTTTAACATAAGAATTGACTTACAATGAGAGATGGATGCATTAATTAGGTTGAGTGGTTGTGGTAATCATGTCACAGTATATATGTAAGATGAATCGTCTCTTTACCCATCTTGAATGCATACGATTTTTATCTATCAAATATACCTCAAATAAAAAGTTTTAAAAAATGAATCCCTCAAAATAAAATGCCTGTACCAATTTCAAGCTACAGTTGAGTCATCTTCAATTAAGACGGATGAATCACACAAAATTAGGAGCACATGGAAAATCTGGGACATGTGGACCACATCACAGTGAACTGAATCTGGAGCCTGCATCGGGTTTCAGGTAGTTGATAAAAGACAATGTCAGATCCAAAGACAAGACATGGCCCAGCTTCCTCAAGAGCCCGTTCAAAGAAAGAGATGTTTTGTATAACATATTACTGGAAGTTAAGTTCAAAAATGGGTATGATATACCTGAGGTGGTGAATGTTTTAAACCATTTAGCAGAACATTTAATACCGAGTGTATGTTCTATGTTTTCACTGAAAAAAGAATTCTGTAGTCCACTGTATTTTAGAATTTCTGGATTAAAAAATTCCAGCTCTCCCAACAACATATTCAGGCTCTTAGCTAATATGCATACCAGGGAAGAAGAGCGTATTTTGTAGGTAGCTTCCTCTTTTAAATAAAGCATCTGTTAGTACTCAGTGAAGACTGGTATCTCTCAGCTCACATTTTTGGAAGAACCATGTTCAGTAATTTGGATCTTATCCTAAAAGATATTGTAAACCATAGAAAAGTTTTCACCAAAACACAAAGTGACATGTTACCAAATAAATCTGGTATGGCTTTAAGATGATTGAAAAGGGAGGAAATGAAGGCAAAGAAAAAGTGATAGAAATAGTTCTGAATTGGAGCAGTGGGTGTAAAAATGGCAAGGGAGAGAGAGACACATACGGTTGGCTAAATAAAGGCAGAAAGTTCAGCATCAATAATAACTCAATGTGATGGGTGAGGGTGAAAGAGAAGTCAGTCTGGGATTTTGTCCAGGAGAAATTTGAAACCATTAACAGAAGCAGAGCCTGACAGAGAGACAGGAAGGAGGGAGGGAGGTGGAAAAGATGCTGAGTTTGGAACACGCCTGGGTGCACCAGAGACCTTGTGCAATAGCGGCTGATGGAAACAAAAAGGGTGAGGAGATGGGTCACAGTGGCACGTGTACGCTTGGGACATACAAAACTGGTGTGAAGGATCTGAGCAGACCCTGTAGGCAGGGCGATACTCTGAAAAGAAAATCTGATTTATAGTTCTCTCTGCCACTACCTTCTTACAACTTTGGTTTAAGTATTATTTTTTTATTTTTCTACTTTTATGATTTTTTTTTGAGTCAGGGTCTTGCTGTATACGTCAGGCTGGCCTTGAACTCACTATGTAGTCCAGGCTGGTCTCGAACTCATGGTGGTCCTCCTGCCTCAGCCTCTTGAGTGCTGGGATTACAGACCTGCACCACCATGTCTAAATTGGTGGAATTATTTATCTTGTCTAAATCTTCTTATGCATTTTGGGAAATAGAAACACCTTCCTCAAAGAACTGTTGTGCAGACTGAATTGGAAAATATTTGTGAAGTTGCTTTTTTTTATTTTTATTTTTTATTTCTTTTGGTACCGGGGATTGAACTCATGACCTCGCACTTGCCAGGCAGGTGCTTACACCACTGAGCTAAATCGCTTTTAAACTGTAAAGTGCTGCACTAATTTTAGTTCTACCTTAAGTGATAAGTTGGTAGATATGGGAGCCTAAAAGATAAACTGCAGGCCCAGAGAGTAATCCCAGTATAGTTCATGTCTCCACATACACCAGGACCCAGGGAGTTGGACTACAGTAGGGAGGCAATGTAGGTAGGATCAAACCAAGCATGAGCTAGTAACAAGGAATTTTGAGAGTAATTATGAGGAACCTATTTGTTGGAAATTTGAGGTGGGAGGGGGCAGACCACGGGGTATTCAGTTATGAGGCAGAAACCAAATTGGCAAGTCTGGAATGGGAGATAAGAACTTTAACTTGTGAGGTTTGGAATGCCAAGAGCAAAGCAGAAATCAAGCCTGGCAAATGCAAAGCAGATGAATTAGTGGCAAGAATTAGTCCTAGAGTTGGAAGGTCCTTAAGTAACAGAAATGCAACAATTATCATCAACACTAGCGCTAACAGTACAATGTCTGAGGAACTATGGGTTAGAAACGCTTCACTTGTACCAATTAAATCATTTAATCCTCAGACAAACCCTATTGTTAGTATTGTTGTTAGCATTTTTCAGATGAAGAAACTGAAGCGCAGAACGATGAAGAGAGTCGCCCAGTCCACGCAGATGGTAAGTGCAGAGCCAGGACAGAATCAGTACCCAGCAATGGCAGACGTCCTCTGGGTCCAGAGAAGGCTGGACTTGAATGCTAGTCCCACTGCCCAGAGGCTATATAAGTGCGCTGGGGTTGTTAAATTTCCCGAAGCCTGGTTTTGTCATTAGTTACTGTAAGCTACAATTTGCGTGATGAATCTACATCTAAACTTCATAATCTGGCATCTTGATTCATGGCTTGGCCACTTATTACCTGTGAGAGTTTAGGTAAATTATGAACTTTCTCTTTTTGAGCTTTTCCATGTATGAAATAGTGGTAATAGCAATAATACCTCCACCAGAGAGTTGTTAGGAACATTTAATGGAATATTGGCACCATGCCTGAGACATGGTGAGTGGTCAATGCTCTTTGTATTTATAGGGTTTTAGGTCTTTAACTTGATTTATAAGATTACAGTGGGAGGCAAAGGAACGATTCTGTGCAATTGTGATACGATCCAAGAACAAGTCCACACTATGCAAAGCGTATCATTATTATGCTCTTATTTATCCCAAGGCACCAATTCCAGAGCAGCGGCAGCCTGCCACCCACATTCTTGCTCTCGAGGACTAGCCCTCTTCATGTGCTTGGGGTTGTGTCTGGAATTGAGATCACTTCTAAGGGGTTGGAACTTAAACTTGGTCTTGTTTTTGATTCTAAGACACCAAGAGAGAGTTTTATGATGGAGTTGCTGGTTAGCATTTTCCCAGGTCCTTTCTGTAGCTGCATCAAGGGTTCTCCTGTCCTGTGTGGCTCAGCGAACACTCCAAATGGTGATGTTATTCCCCAAGAGGGCCTGCAGGAAGCACAGTCCTTTTCGTATTTCTCCTTGCTGCTGGCTGGAGATTTCTTGGAAATATCTTCCACAAAATGACTACATATCTTTATTTATTCTCAGATATCCGTAAAGAAAAGAAAATTCCTATCTAGTTGACTTTTTATTTTTATCAAGATAATAAAGTAAGGCTGAAAAAAATTCAGTTCCTTATCCTATATCTCCTATGTCTGATCTGCGGTTCTTAATTTCAACTCTTTCAGCTATATCTTCTTTCACCCTATTTAAAAAAGAATCTTAATCTGTTTTTATATTTTTCTTTTCAGTTTTACACAATCCTTTTGATCTCTACTGCAGAAGATGGGAATTTGGCTTTCTTATATCCTCTATGTCAGTGCAAGAGAAACACACACTAACTTCCTTGTGTTTTACAGTTACATCATGATTTTGGTATAGAATAATATTCACTGTCTGTTATTATAGCAATGTTCACATTAATCATGAGTCACAGTGTATTATTTTACTATCATCAATTATTGTGTTTTCTTTCTTGTAAAATTTTTATTTCCCCAGGAGTTCATCAGTAACCCATTTTTGTTTGCTGAACTTTCTATGTCACTATCAATATTTGCCCCCAAACTAAGATGATAGCATGAGTCTCTGAGTAGATTTGAGCATGGTAGGCGGTGTGTCTGTCTCACCACTGTCTCGGTGACTTTTCCCCTGCAGTCTTACTGCTCCTGCCCCTCTGTGAACACTTATACCTGGTGCACAGCTGTCTTTACCATCCTTCAGGCCACCTTCATTTCCCCTTGTGTTTGGTGTTCATTTCCTGGATGTGAGATTTTTCTCTCTTTCCTTTACTCCCTTATTGGTTGAGAGAAAATTCCATTAGGAACTTCCTTTTTAGAAAGGTGCATGGAAAAATAAAATTGTTGAGACAGTTAATGCCAAAAGCTCCCTTTATCTGTCCACATGATTGATTCATATTTCAGGCAGGCACGCAGCATTATTCTGGGATCATTATCCCTGGGACTGTGGGGATCATTGCATTATTACTGGCTACCCACATTGCTTTAGAAAACTGCACTGTTATTCTGATGTTCAACTCTTCTCATGTCATCTATTTTTTCCCCTCTCTGGAAACTTTTGATCCCTTTTCTTTTTATATCATCACCTGAAATATCGTGATGCATGTAACTTGATTTGGGTCATTATTTGTAGTATCACAAAGGCTTTGGTGAATCTATTCAACCTTGACAATCACTGGCCATTAGTTATAGCAAGGGTTATTTTATTCTGTTAATTTTTAGATAACATTATTTTCCCTCCGTTATTTCTGTTCTTTCTTTTAGACTCTCATATGCAGATACTGGACCATCAGGACTCATATTTTTTCTCTTTAAAATATGTATTTTCTCTAGGTTTCCTTCCTTTTAGTCTTTAATCCTTTTGCTTTACTTACAACCTATCCTTTACCTACTTTCAACCTATCCACTGAATTTCATTTCTCCCATCAGTTGTATTATCTTTTAAATATTTTATTCTCTAATGTTCCATTTCCTTGTATAATGTAATGTCCTGTGTGTTCTTATTTCGTAATGACTCGTCTTTTTAAGTTTCCCCAAGGAAGTGCATTTTACATACATCACAAATCTCTTTATAATTTTTCAAACAATATCCTTTTCTCTTTCACTATTTTTTGTCTTGAGATTTCCTTTACATGTCCAATTTTTCAAATACAGGACCTCTCAGCGTCATGAGTGTTTCTTAGCTCCGTGTGCTGGTAAAAAGCATCTAGAAGCACAGCAAGAACCAACAAAACTTGTTGCCAGAGTGGTGTCTCAGAATTTTGTTGGGAACCTCAAATGTCAGAATTGGAGCCCCATTTGCTGACGTGTCAAAGCTGACATTCGCTTAGAAAGAAATGCATTAACTTTGGGGCTACCAGGTACAAGGTTGGCTGCAGTACCGTGAGAATCACACGGGGATACTGTGGGCTGAGAAGAGAGCCTCAGTGCCTGTTTTTGGCATAGAATTCTCAGCCTTGGCTACGCATGGTGTTTTTGAGTATGAAGTTCTCCAGCACAGCCTTTCTTCTGCGAAGAGTATCCTTGTCGTAGCTCATTGTTTGAAGGAATCTGCGAGATTCTGTGCAGACTTTCTGAGCAGTGCTAAATTGCTTCCCTGTACTATACATTTGTTTTGCAAAATTTAAAATTTCTGGCTGTCACTCCCTTCCCATTTTCTTGATATTTGAAGATATACATCTTCTTTAATCCATTCATTATCATCTTAGTGAAGTTTGAGAAAAAAGATGTAAACTCATATGATAAAGTTGATGCATAAATTCAAGTTCTGTAAGAGGCATATCTTTGCCATATTCTGCTGAACAGGTGTATGTGTGGTTCTTTTCTTCTTTATGTACGTTTTCCTTCCTGATAGCAGTTTGTTTTGTCCTTTTCTTTTCTTTTCTTTTCTTTTCTTTTCTTTTCTTTTCTTTTCTTTTCTTTTCTTTTCTTTTCTTCTCCTTTCCTTTCCTTTCCTTTCCTTTCCTTTCCTTTCCTTTCCTTCCCTTCCCTTCCCTTCCCTTTCCTTCTCTTCTCTTCCCTGTACTTTCCTGTACTTTCTCTCCTCTCCTCTCCTCTCCTCTCCTCTCCTCTCCTCTCCTCTCCCCTCCTCTCCTCTCATGGACTCTCCCCTCCTCTTCTTTCTTCTCCCCTCCTCTTCTTCCTTTTTCTCTTCTATCTTCCTTTTTACTTTCTTGGTCTTGATCTCTGCCTCTGTCTCTGTCTCTCTGTTGCGTGTATACACACACACACACACACACACACGCACACACACACCTTTGTCCTAGTTAGATGCAACTGTCACCAGAACTGTCTATTGTTCCTGCTCAGGCAATAGATAGATCACCCAGGCTGAGCCAATGTGATTCTCTCTCCCTTGAGTTTGAATATTCAGAAGATGTGAAGACCCAGGTAAGACAGGATGTAGAATTTATCATTCATCTTATTAACATCATCTTAACCAGTTTTGTCTCTACTACATCATTGTTTGTTTCTCTCGTCTTTTAGATTCAAGAAACTGGGGAACTCCAACCAATTCAACTTCCTTCTGGTAATGTTTGAATGATTTCTCTTTTGTGTAAGTTACCATAATTGTGTACAACAAATGAGACATAAATGATACAGTAACTCTAGTAGTTTCTATGGTAATTTTTCTTTTGTAGTTTCAAAGGTGAAAATAAATACACACACAAACAATAAAAATAAATTCAGGGTTATTTTTTCTTCCAAGGTGATAAATAATTACATGATAAGAATTCATATTTTTATTAAATCTCTTTTGTGAAAATTTTGGAAAAGTTGAGGAGTGTAATCCCATATAAATCAGCTATTGATGCAAGCAAAAAGTGACACTATACTAAAGAAACACATTTATTTTTTGCTAATATATCAGGGGATTTGTTGAGCTGTCTCTTCTTTGAGTATGTAGGTTGTAAGTATGCAGGTTGGCTGGGGTTGGTCTACATGACGCTTCATTCTGGGGCCCACATTGCTATTACAGGGCATCAAGGTTGTATTTAGATGCCCTCTAATAGCAATGTGGGCCCCAGAATGAAACATCTCATAACGATGGTGGAATTCATGGAAAAAAATACCAACTACATATGCTTACTTTAAGCTTTTGTTGATATCATATGTAATATCCTGCTGGTCAACCCAAGTCATATAGCCAAGTTCAGAGTCAAAAGACAGGAAATTCCACCTATCAAAGGACATGGCAATGCTGTAGATGTACTGAAAACACACACACACACACACACACACACACACACACACACACGGCACTAGCTATGCTCTCACAACTGTGATTGGTGGAGAGAGACACTACATTAAAAATGAACTCCATGAATGAATTGAGAGATCCCCTGTTTATGTTGGAAAGCTGGCAGGGATAATAATTTAGACCGGGCTTAAGTTACTTTGATAAAGAGTCACACAAGAACCACAAGTTTGTGAGTAGTATCTCCAAGCTGCTCATAGTAGCTTTCCTGGGAAAAGGTTTTTATATTCCAGACTCTGAGATTGACTGAATACTCTTTTTCTTTTCTTTTCTTTTTTCTTTCTTTCTTTCTTTCTTTCTTTCTTTCTTTCTTTCTTTCTTTTTCTTTTCTTTTTTTCTTTCTTTCCTTTCTTTTCTTTTTTCTTTTCTTCTCTCTCTGTCTCTCTTTCTGTCTCTGTCTCTCTCTCTGTCTCTCTGTCTCTGTCTCTCTCTCTCTCTATCCCTCTCTCTCTCTGTTTCTCACTTCTCTCTCTCTCCTTTCTTCCTTCCCATTAGACTATAGCATGGAGCATGTCAAAATTCAAGATCCATCGATTCCAAAAGAGTCAATCTCTGTGCATATTCTTGCTTCTATACATTTTTCCACATTCTATCTCTTCTTGGTCACAGCTTACATGGCAAGTAGGGAGACAGGGACCAAGTATTGTCACTTAAGCAATAGCAGTCAAATAGGTATGGAAATACTGAACAGTAGAACGATGTGATGACAAAATAATTTGACTTTTGAAAGTTTATAGCTATAGTTAATTTTATGGATTTAAAAGAATAAAGTAGGAGTATCATTACATTCTTACTATAGTTTTAGAAACTTAAGAATCCTAACAAACAGGTACATATTGAACCATAAAGACAGAGAATCACGACCCTTCTGTAAATCCCATGTGTGTGTCTATGACAGACCCAAGTCCCTTAAATGAAGGGTAGCCTGGATTCCTTTATAGACAAACACTACTATAATAATAATTACACATGGGGTACATAGACTGACTTTCTCCCATACCTTCTCAAGGGATCTAGTACTCCATTTCCAATTTAATTATGTCTTGGAAAATTGCCCCACACTTTCAGAAACTGTTGGGTGCTATGTGCTAGTACTATTCCCGAGGAATGCCCCTGGCCACGCTTTCCACCAAGAGAAATAAGTCTAAGTGACTCAACAAACCAATTAAAGTCTTGAAAATTTTGTTTAAAACAGATCAGTCTTCCAAACCCATATGGTGGTGACTCTTCCAGTTCTCAAATGTATATTTGCCAAAGATATTCTTAAAAAGTTAAGAGAATTCCATTTCTTTCATAATTCAGAAAAAGCATGCTCATTCTTTTAAATGTCTGCCTCAAAAGTGTTTAAAGTTTTGTATTTGTTTTTTACTTATTTACAAAGAGACACAGAAAATTAAAAAAAAGAGACAAACAACAACAAACTCCAAACAATAACAATCAAGGTTTTCAAAACAAGATGATAGGAATTTAGCAATGGCTGTAATATCGTATTTTGGTAACTTCAAAAAGGTTGCTTAGATTAGCAGATAGAGGCAGGTAAAATTGATCTAATCATATGAGTATTAACTGTTGTTTTCCAAGAACTAATACAATTAGTAGCATAATCATTTCCGTTATCATGTATGTATATACACAAATTTATGTCCTTTTCCTTTTCTCTTCCTTCCTCCCTCCTTTCCTCTATCTCAGTTACTTTTCCTCTTTGAGCGGTTTCTTAGCCTTATACAATATTTATTGTAGATATGGATCATATTTTCTCTTTTAGTCTCTTAAAGACTTTTTTTCATGCTTCACTTTGAGCTATGATTCTTTAGAATTTCAAAGATAACATACTTTCCCTGATTATTCATCTTCTAGGCCCTTGGCCCCCATGTGCTTTTGAATTGGTCAACACACTTGTTGAACTGGTGCCTAGAACAGCATAGACTGTACCAGAGATGATACAGAAAGGAGTGTGCACAGGGCTAGGAGTTCCTGGGAAAGAGTTACCAATGTAGCACGGAAGCTTCAGTTTAAAGATGCATCACATTGTCCATTTTCAGCTCGTGCTCAGTTGAAAGTCTAGACACGTTTCATTTCCTTTACTAACAGGAGATTTTCCCATTCCATGTCTGTGACATTGTTTTTCAAACGTGTATGTTTGTCTGTGACAAAACCTAGCATGTGCTCTCTAAAGAAAATAAAATGAAAAAAAAATTGTCATCTGTAAAATCTCTGGAGCAAATATGTCTAGGAGAACCTTATCTCAGTATGATGAAATTCACTTATGATAAACTCAGAAACATAATTTTAAATGGGGCAAAGCTGAAAGCATTTCCTCTAAAATTAGAAATAAGACAAGGGTGGCCACTGTCGCCACTGTTCAACTTGAACAGGGATAAGTACAGAAAAGAAAGAAGTCAAAGTATCATTATTTGCAGATGAAATTATTCCACACATGGAAGAACCAAAAAAATTTGACCAAAAGACCTGAAAAATTAATAACCAAGTTCAAAAGGTAGCAGGATATAAAATCAGCATACAAAAATTGATAGCATTCCTGGATGCCAATAAAAAACTCATTGAGAAAGAAATCAGGAAAATAATAACATTCATAATAGCATCACATAAAGTGAAACACTTGGAATTAACATAACCAAGGAAGCAAAAAACTTCTAGGATGAAAACGCAGTAAGCACAAAAGGGGGTCAAAGATGACATTAGAAAATGGAAAGATATCTCCTGTTTCTGGATAGGCAGAACTATTATTTGCAAATGGCAGTGCTTCGAAAACTGATGTACAGGTTTAATGCAATCCCAATCCAAATATCAAAAGCATTCCTCAGAGCACTACAGGAAACAACTCCCAGAGGAGCAAAAGCAATCGTGGGTAACAAGGACACAACAGAAGGCACCACAATCCTGGATTTTAAGTTATATTAGAACCATACAATTATAATAACTGCATGATACACACACAAATAAGACATGTGGATTGATGGAATAGAACAGAGGAGGCAGAAACAACCCCAGGCACGTTAAACCATCTGAGCAGTGGCCAAAGGAGCCAAAACAGTTCTTGAGGAAAGACCACCTCATTAGCCAGTGGTGCTGGGAAACCCGGCTCTCTGCATGCAGAAGATTGAATGTAGACCCATGCCTCTCACCATGTACTAAACCGAAGTCAAGATAGATTAAAGATCTAAATTTTGAAACAGAAGCACTGAATCAGCTAGAAGACAAAATAGCTAAAGCTTTTGAAGACATAGGCGTAGACAAGGACTTTCTGAACAGATCTTTAACTGCACAAGAGATAACATGGTGACTCTACAAATGGAATCATATCAAATTAAAACGTTTATGCACATCACAAGAAACAACAAAAAGAATGAAGAGACATCCTACGGAATGGGAAAAAATGTATTTTGCCAACTATACCTTATGCAGAGGACTAATATCTAAGATTTACAAAGAACTTAGTATATTAAACTCCTCAAAATAAAATAATTAATCAAAAAATGGGCAACTGAAGTAAATAAACATGATTCAGAAGAAGAAATACAAATGATCAACAAATACAAAAAAAATGTTCAACATCTCTGGCCATTAGAATAAAAGCAAATTAAAACAGCACTTAAGTCTGTGATATATTTGGATTTATTTTTACATACAATGCAAGATCCAAGTCAGAATTCTATTCTCTAATTTTTGCATACGAATACCCAATTCTTTCAGAACTTTTGTTGACAAAAACCTTTTTCCATTAAATTTTCTTATATTTTTGTTAAAAATAGATGAATATTTAGGTAGAACTCTATGTTTTGACTATATTTTTACATAGATTTATATGTTATCTTTTCACAAATATAAACAATACTGATTAATGTATCTTTAAATCCCTTAATATTCATTTATATGTCTTAAACAATATGAAGTTCTCAAATTTTCCAGATTTGTCTTTTTCTAAATTGTTTAAGGTCTTTTAGTTCTTTTTTCATATAAAATTCAGAATTATCTTGTCAATTTCTACAAAAAACCAACACTGCTATTTTTTGAAATTAAGATTGCATTGAATCTATAGAACACTTGCATGAAAATTGATATAAAAATGTTGTGACTTTCAACTTCTAAGGAATGTATCCTACTTGTTTAGGTCTTTGATTTCTTTCACTGCTGTTTAGGAGTTTTCAGTGTACAGACTGTAAACATATTTTGTTAAATTTTGGCCAGAGTACTTCATATTTTTGGTGCTGTTATAGTAGCATTGTCTGAACATTTCAGTTTCCATTGGTAGCATATAGGATGTGGACAAAACACAGCTGATCTTGTACTTTGAATTTGCATATTGACATTCAATTTATTAACCTTGCTTCATCTTACTCAGTTCTATTATATTATTTGTAGATTTTTGGAATTTTGAATTATGCAATCTTGTGTTCAGAAAGAAATATTTTCACTTCTCCCATTTCACTATATATTTTGTGCTTTTTGTTCTCTATTTCTTCTATCATGCTCAGTGCAACATATAAGTACAACTGGGAGTACCCTAGCCTTTCTCTTGACCTTAGGGACAAAACGTTCCAGGCTCCCACCACCTTCTCTGATGTTAGTGGGCCACCTTGCTTCCGCTGTTCCTCAGGTTGAGGGCATTTCCTTCTGTTACTATCTCTCAGAGAGTTTTCATTGTGAATGAATCCTGATTCTTTTGTCTACTGTTGTGGTAAATCAATTAATTAACTCTTGAATGTTAATCCTGAGATAAAGCTGAGGAAAAGCTTACTTGATCATGATACAACCTTTCACATATGGTTGGGTTGCAGTTGCTAGCATTCTATTGAATATTTTTGCATTAATGATCATGAGGGTGCTGGTGTTCAAGGGACACTGTTTCATCTATTCGGTTCTGTTTCATCTTTATGGCTATAAATCTCTGTAGCTTTTAAAATGACTTCCTTTCTTTCATTCTTAAGATTGGTAATTTGTGTATTTTATATTAGCCAATAGGCTAGTCGGGTATTCACTGATTGTTTGCAAAGGATAAGCAACTGATTCATTGATTTCTTTTTCTGAATCTCTTTTACTATTTTTCTGCTTCCTTGTTTGCCATAATTTTCATTATTTCCTGGGAGTTCTAGATTTTTTTCCAAGAATCAATATTTTAGACAATTGCTTTTCAAAACTTTAAAAAATGACCTGTTACAAGAAATACTTTTTACATTGAATTTCAGCATTGAATTTCAGCAAAAGCCCACAACATATAATCAAGATAACCTTTCACAAAACACTATGTATTATGTATGGTAAACTTTGGAGTTTATTGTTTTCTTCCAGCTCAATTTCAGTCTGTTTCAGATTGGTTTTTCTCTTTCTTTCATAAAGAAACACTATTCACAACGTGCTAAACTAGATTCGTAATCTAATATTTAATAAAAGTAATATTTAATAAAAACTAATATTTAATGAACTGCAGTTTGAAAAACACTACTAAAGATTATTCTGATAACATGTGGTATGTACAGTGGTTTGTCCATTTCTGAATCCATATTTTTTACTGAAATGAGAAAGATAGAGTACGTGGTCCAGCTCTACAGTATATCCCAGCACAACTCATTTGCTTTAAATAAGGCATTCAACTTTGTACTTTGCCTGTGATGACTTTTTTGACTTGTACAACAAATACTGAGTCCTTATTGTATGCCAGGTATCAATTTAGACACTGTAATAAAGCATACAATAAAACATATAAAATATTTTTCCTATGACTTACATATGAGTGTGTAAAAAGTCAGTTAAACAAATTTTATAAATCAATATGTTAAGTGATTATTATTGTGATAATAAAGAATAAAGCAAGCTAAAGAAGAAAGACACAGGATGCCACACAATTTTAATTGGGAGGGCCAGTGACTGTTTCTATGAAAATGTAATATTAAGAGAAAAATAAATAAATGTGAAATAGATGGGGAAAGAACATTTCCAACAGAGCAAAGAGTCAGTGCAAAAGTCTTGAGGTGGGGTTATGCTTGGAAGTAAAGTGGGGTTCATGAAGCAAGGAGAGGAGTAGAGATCAGGTTTGGTAAGTAACAGTGTCCATGGTTCCTTTATAACTATGAGAATGACTGGATTTTACTCTTTGAGAAGGAGAAATCTATTGGCAGTATCTCTGCAAGCAAGTTCAATGATGTGGTCTGTGATATGAAAGCATCGCTCTGATTGGGTAGGAAGAATAGACTACAGGGGGATGAGTGATGTGGCCTATGCTATGAAAGCATCGCTCTGATTGGATAGGAAGAATAGACTACAAGGGGATCAGATAGAGGCCGGGAGACCATTTAGAGAGGGAGGGCAGGGTGCTGGTAGAAGCAGGTGGTCATGTGGATTGGGGAAATAGGAGTGGTGATGAAGACAGATTGGGTTCTACATACTAATTGTACAGGATGTGGAAGAGGGAAACCAGCTGACCTCTCTTCTCTGTCATCTCATCTTATGCATTTGTATCACATTTGTTACTACGGGTGATTGCACTATGTATTTTCTGTTTGCTTCTTTACCATTTCCCTGAGACAGCAGTGTGAACACTTCACAAATAAGGAACCTTGGCTGTCTTTTATAGCTCAATTCTCGCAGCAGGGAGAGGATGTGACACACAGCACCTGTGCAGTAAGTGTTAATGTGAATGAATGAAAGAAAGAAAAGGGAGTTGGCATTAGGAATAAATCCTGAGGATAGCTCTACCTTTTTACTCTTTAACTAGAATTCTGGGCATTTATCTTGAGGAAATTTTCACAGATGCAGAGATTTATCTATAGCTAGCAACCTACTCTAATACTGAAAAATTGAAACACATCTTAATTAGTCAACCAGTGGGGAATTTGCAACACTTGAAAAAGCTCAAGGAAAGCATTGCTTGCTCATGGGGCAAGATGGTCAGAGACTGGCAGTAACCCTTCTTATAAGGATGCAGAGCATCCAGAGAAGAGTGCACCAGTGGGCTCAGGATGACAGCAGTTAGGTGGCAGGGTTAGGGTAAGCTACTTCGCAATCTGCTTTCTAATTATAACTCTCAAAATCTCAAGGGTTTAATTTAACAAGTTTTGCAGCAGACTTTGAACCCATGCCTAGGGCCTCCTAACTGTCAGCTGTTCTCACCATGAGCCTATGTGGAGGGAGTTAAGGGGAAATAGAGATGTGAGTAAGGGACCAAAATGGGCAAGGGAAGTGCATAGAGTAGGAAGTCTCAAAGGAAAGTGATTTAATGAAAGCCCATCGAAGCAATTTGCATCGGTGCTTAACCCGGAGAAGGACAAATCGACAAATTGCCTTGGAAAATGCTGTGGGTGTTTGGGTCTGCCAGGCCTCTGAGAGGTGACATTCATAATAGCCACTGCAGTGCAGGCGTTGGAAGATCCTCAGCACCTTCCTGTGGGGACCTGGCCTAGGCCGCCAACAGGAGCACAGTGGAAATTACCACTTCGCTAATTAGCAAACTCTACCTTTATTCTGCTGCATGCTGGCAAAAGACATTAGACACAACCCCAATGTTTTCCTCCGCAGGATCACTATGTTTATCCTACTCTGCAGAGTTTTGAATTATAGTGTTCTAACTTATCTTTTTTTTATTAATTAACTTTATCAGTACATTTTAAATATGCATAATGTTCACTTTCATCACAGGGACTTTGTACCTGTAAGTGACATCTCAATCTTCTTTTTCCCCTATTCCCTTTCCCTTTCTTCAGTCTTTTTCCCCTCCTTATTTATAAAACCTTATTTGTAATTTTCTTTCTTTTCTTATTTTTTCATTTTCCTTTCCTTTATTTTCCCTCCCCCTGTCTTGTTCCCATTCTTGTTTGAGCATTTTCTTTCTATTTCATAAATGTCTGGTACACATTCTGGTATTTATTTATACTTTCCGTTTCTCACTTCAGAGAAACAATGTGATATTTACACATGTGTAACTGATTTCACGCAAGAGTACAGTCTATTCATTTATCTATAAATATCCCAGTTTATCCTTCTTTATGGATGAGTAGTATGCCATTGTATTAAAAAAATCCCATATCTTTTTTATCCATCCATTGATTGATGGACATTTAGGCTGTTGCAAGGACATAGCTATTTCAAACTATGTGGCTATGAACATGGGTATGCATGTAGCACTGTGGTGTGATGCTTTTAATTCTTTTAGGAAGAGACCATGAAGGGGAGTAGCTAGATCAAACGGAACTTACAGTTTTAGTTTTTTGAGGAATCTCCATACTGATTTCTACAGTACTTTCACCAGTCTACACTCCCACAAACAGTGAAGGACTCCTTTTTCCTCATGGCCCTGTCAGCATTTGTTATTGGTTGGTTTCTTGATGATAGCCATTCTTTCTGGGGTGAGGTGGAATCTCAGCATTGTTTTAATTTGCATCTCTCAGATGACTAGTGATGTGGAACATTTTTTCATATATTTATTTGTCATTTCTAATACTTTATCTGAGACGTGTCTATTCATTTCAGATGCCCATTTTTGGACTGGGTCTTTAAATTTGGGGGAATCTGACTTTTTTGAGTTCTTTATATATTCTAGATAATAGACCTTTGTCTGAGGAACAGCTGAAAAAAAATTTTTCCCCATACTGTGGGTTGGCTCATCAGTCTGTTGTTGGTTTCTTTTGCTGTGTAAACACTTTTTAATAAGATAATGTCCCTGTTTTTGTTTCTTTGTAACATTTCCCATGTGGTCTGGGTTTTGTTAATAAAAATATTTGCCTATAGCTGTATCTCCAAGAATTCTATCTATTCTATCTTCCAGCAGTTTTAGTGATTTTGCTTTAATAGTCAGGTCTTTGATCCATTTTGATTGTAATTTAGTGCATGGTGAGTCACATGAGTCTAATTTTTATCTTCAGCACATAGAAAGCCAGTTTTTCTGATACCATTATTAAAGAGGCTCTCTTTCTTCCAGTGAGGGTGTTTGTTTACTTCCTAATCAAGCAATTTATGAGCGGAAAGTTACTTAGTGCTATTTTAACTCTAATTTGACAAATAAGGAAAATGATGCTTGGATGTCATCTCAAGGTCATAGAGAAAGAGAGGTATTTTGTTTCCTTCTTATCTTGCTTCACTGTTCTGTACTTTGGTTTTATATCTGAGTTTGTATGTTCAACAAATACTAAGAAATTTCTGTGTGTGATGCATTGGCTGGCCAGAAAGAAAGTGGCACATACAGATGAAACAGGGAGGATTCTTTTTCCTAGGGATGCACATACCAGGTTAATGAAGCATAGCAGTGTGTGTTTAAATTTTAAATAGTGCAGTACACTACATATTGCCATTACTCCCCCTGAAAGTATTCCCTGTCCATCGGGGACCTGGCCTAAAGCCCTGACTGCCTGTGTCAAGGCAATAAAATAAGAAACAAGAGACAAATTTAGGAATATATGATGAGTGACTGGGAATTTGACGTCTCCAGATGGGTCAAGAGAGTGACATTCCAAAGTAGTCACTAGTTATTAAGTGTACAGAATGGTAGATGGGACTAGTGAAAGATTTGAAGACTTAGAAGTCTATGACTTGGCAATCTTGGGTGGCATCAATAATCCCCAGCCACCATATTTTTCCCTCAGGTAAGGATGCATAATAGCTATTGTGAATTTGTGGTCCTAAATACCTGTTCTGTGAGCACGCTTAGCTCTTCATTCCTGTCACTTTTAGAAGTAGTTCTGGAAAAACTCCCTAATGAGTGTCTTTAAGTCTTATAATTAAAAAACATGGTGAATGCTGCTGCCAAGTGCCTCCCAATGGAAAGGCAGACTCCAGAAACACAGTGATGCATCCTCAACCCCCTTCCTCCCAGAATCTGGTACCACGTGACTTCTGAATCTTCCTCAAAGTCAAAATGAACATGAAAGGGAAACGTTTTTAAGCAGTTCAGGGCATGGAGGCACTCACAAAAAGAAATTCAAGACACTCATGAAAGAGGATTTCCAGAACTGCTTCAGAAAGTGACAGTAAGGATGGGATAAGCTGTTTGAAGCAAGCGGCAGTAATTTGAGAGTGACTAATAGCAATGTGTCTTGCATTGTAACAAATTTTTTAAAAAGTTATCTTGTCACTGTATTTTTTGCTCAAGCTGTAGGTATATTTTCACACTGATTTTTTTCTTTTCCTGTGACTGATTGTAAAAACAACTTGAACAGATTAATGTGTGAATGTTTAAGAGTTAAATAGGACCCAATGCAAAAGAGAAAATATCAGTACTGTTTGGACTTCCAGAGATACTAAGAATTAGGTAAAAATCTTCAAGTAAGTGGTTTTCAGGTTGGGCTGAGGATGTTACACTGCGAGCATATCTAGTATGTATTACTCAGGGATCTTGGTTGATAAGTGGCAGAAAGAAGGCATTAGCTACCTCTGCAAAGAAGAAACTGATGAAAAGGTATTTAAAGACCACTTATCAATGACAAAGTGTGGCGAACAGAGTCTGACAAGAACCAGAGCTGGTACCAGAAACAGCAAAAAGTATGCCACAAGGAGAAGTTGCTTATGCACTGCTGCTGTGTTCTCTGGTAGATGGAGACCACCAACAGCATGAATTCTGTATGGCACTCCCTTTGTGTCACCTGCCACCAATCCGACATCTTAGAGGACTTGGATGGGGTACACTTGAGCTTTGAGGTTGAGGGGGAATATAAGTTGGGCAGCTTTAGCTGGGACACTGTCAGGAAGAGTTTTGTCTTTTACTCACATTGAGGCTTCTTGAATGATGCCACAAACAGAATCAGGATGCAAATGCTGACCAGCCATAATATGAAAGAAAAAGAAGGAAGGAAAGTAGGAAGGTAGGAAGAAAAGGAAGAAAGAAAGTTTGCATATTAGTTTTTTAAATGTCAAATGTATAACAAACTTCAAATCTAGTTAAATGATCGAAAATCAGTTTGTTTCAGTGACCTACTGTTCATATTGCATCCTTAGAAACTACTTTTAATATCATATGAAACTAAATTTACATTGTGTGTTTCACCTTCTGTTTCTGTGTTTCTCCTTCCCATCCTGTAAGCCATAATTTCTTCCTCCACACAGTGCTATGGAATCTATTGATAAATATTCTTCAGCATCTCATCACCTTAAAAAACTCTTCCAAATGGTTGAAGGGAGGGCAAGGCAATGGGGAAAAAAGAAAAATCAGGTTCTATGAGGTACAGGTACAAATTCCCTATGATGAATGTGATCCCTGCATTTCAAAAGAGTAGCAACAAAATAAGAAAAATTAGCAAACCTCTTCCCTTGGCCTTTTATCTCTCCAATTTCCCTATTTCTTCACCAAGAAAAACGTTTGAAATGCACTTTGATTGTGACTGGTCTCAAATTCTTCACCTGCAGTTCTCAGTGCACCCACATTCCAAAAACTTCCACATAGATCAATGCCAAAATCACTTCTCCAATTTCACTAGGCATGATTTTCTCATCAGCATGTGACAGCAAATGCCTGTTGATGTATCACCATCACCTGATTTTAAAAAGAAATGTTCGTTTCCCATAGTTCTGTGCTACTATAATAAGTTCAAGCTTTCTTCTTAGCTCAAGGTTCTAGTCCTTCCCAAAATCTTTCCCATTCCTCAACGTGTTGCCTGTGGCCTTTCCATGGTCCTCTTATGTATCTCCACTTGGCCTATGCAGTTAAACATCATTTATGTTCCTGTGCCTTCTGAATTTATGTTTTCAACTGTGACCTCTCTTCTAAAGTCTAGAGTCTAATCTGCCTAACACCTCCCAGAATTATGTCATACAAACCTCTCAAGTCTATTTTACTTATAATAAAATTGTATATTGTTTATTTTTCTTGACTTAAGGCATTGATACAGACATCTAGGGTTACCCTGAAGGTAACAGTAAGAATGAACAGTCCTTTTCTTGAGCTTAAGCAGAATATATTTGAACTTTTACTGTTAAGCAGAGGCTTGCTGAGGGAATCCTTTCCATTTTTCAGAGAAATTATTTTTCTATTTTACTATGCCACAAATATTTAATCATGAATGGAGCTTGAATTTTTTACCTTATCTTCTGACACCATCACATATTTCTTTCTTCTATTCTCTGAATTCAGGGAAAATTTCTCTGTAATTTTATGGTTCTTCAGCTTTCATGACTGCTCCTATTTTGTGCAGGACTTTGTCCTGGGAAGGTGCCTGTGGTTTTGTTTTTTTGATTTTTATTTACCGTGTCATATGGTATGCCTGGATCTTTCATGTGGAGGCTGATTTCTGGTTTTCCAAGGCTGCGTTAGAGTTTTAGAAAAAGCAAGAGAAATGTTTCTAGAAATGTAGGACAAGAGCTAAACAGTCTGGAGCCTGTGCTTAGTGTGCCATCTTGAGGAGAGTCAGGAAAGGGCTGGAATCATTTTGTTTCAGGACACACAATAATTTGGAGATCACCCCCTCCTACAGCAATGCTCCTAATTGAGAATTCAGTGACACATAGGACAAAAGAGACTGGTGTTTCAAAGGAAAGATGAACATTAATGTTGGCTGAAGTTCAAGAGGAGATAAAAGAAACAGGCTTTAGAGAGAGGGAAGACAGAAAACATAAAATGTCATGGCTTAATGAATTTAATTAAAAACTGACAGTTTCTCTCGAAACTTTCCATTATCGTCACCCTCAAAATACTTTAAAAATTTTTTTAAGATTAAAAAGATACAGAAAAGAAAAACAAAAAGCAATACAGACAAACAACAAGAAATCAAATACAGTAACACTTTAGGTTTACAAAACAAGATGATAGGAATTTGACAATGGTTGCAATATTGCATATTGTTACATTCAAGAGAATTGCTTAGATTAACATATAGACATGTGAAATGGATCTAAACATATGAGTATTAACTGTTCTTTTCAAATAACGAATACAATTTATAGTATAGTCATTTTAGCTTTCTCTTTGAACAGTTTCTTTGAACAGTTTTTTTGAACAGTTATTATAGATTTTGTAACATATGTAGTTTTTCAGTTTCTTATACTAGGGAGACAATATGATATTTACATATGTGAGTTTGATTTATTTCACTTATGAGTATGGTCTCAGTCACATCCATTTACTTATAAAAGTCTCAATGCAATCTTTCTTTACAGCTGAGTAGTACTCCATTGTATAAAAATACCACATCTTTTTATCCATTCTTTGATTGGTGGGCACTTGAGATGTTTCAGAGATTTTACTATTACAAATTGTGCTGCTATAGACATGGGTGCATATATATCACTGTGGTATGATATCTTCAGTTCTGGGCAAATGCTCAGAAGAGAGATAGCTGGGTCAAATGGAATCTCTAATCTAGCTTTTTGAGGAATCTCCAGACTGATTTCCACAGTGGTTGCACCAGTCTACACTCCCACCAACATTGGAGAAGAGCTCCTTTTCCCCATAGCCCCTCCAGCACTTGTTGTTGGTTGATTTCTTGATCTTGGTCATCCTTTCTGCGATGAGATGGAATCTCAGTGTTGTTTTAATTTGCATTTCCTGAGTGACCATTGATGTTGAATATTTGTTCATATATTTCTTTGCCATGTGTATTTCTTCATCTGAGAACTGTGTATTCATCTGAGATGTTCATTTTTGGATCGAGTCCTTAAATTTTGGGGGCCTGATTTTTTAAAATTCTTTTTAAGTTCTAGATAGAAGTATTGTCTGAGGAAGAGTTGACTAAGATATTTTCCCAATTTGTGGGTTTTCTTTTTACTCTGTTGGAGATTTCATTTGACATGCAAAGACTTTTTAATAAGATGAGATCCTAGTTGTTAATTCTGGGAAGTGTTTCCTGTGCAGTTTGATTTTTGTTCATGAACTCTCTGCCTACTCCTATGTCATCAGGATTTCTACTTACTTTGTCTCCCTATAGATTTAATGTTTCTGTTTTAGTATTTAGATCTTTGATCCACTCTGACTTTAGTTTAGTGCATGGTGATAGACATGGATCTAGTTTTAGTTTTTGGCATATGGAGAGCCAATTTTTCTAGCACCACTTATTAAAGAGGCTATCTTTCTTCCAGTGTACATGTTTGACCCTTGTGTCATTGATGAGGTGGCTGAGTATGTTTATAGTTGCAGTTGTATCTTTTAATCTACTCCATTGATCTTAAGGTCTGTTTTTATTCCAATACCATGCTGATTTTATCACAGTAGCTTTATAATATAATTTCAAGTCAGGGATTGTGAAGCCTCTTTCCTTAGTTTTGTTGCCAGAACTACCTTTGCTATTCTAGGTCTCTTCTGGTTCCAGATGAATTTTAGGGATGATTTCTTTTATCTGTGAGGTATACAAATGTTATTTTGATTGGAATTGCATTGAATCTGTATAACAATTTGGGGGCAATGGCCATTTTTACAATGTTTGTTCTTCCTATTCATGAACAGGGAATATCTTTCCATTTTCTGAAATCCTCTTCAATTTCCTTTTTCAGTGTAATGTAGTTTCCACTGTATAGATCTTTTACTTCTTTTGTTAGATTGATTCTTAAGTATTCCATTTTTTTTGGATGCTGTAGTGAAGGATGTGGTTTCTCTTATTTCTCTCTCAGTGAATTGGTTGTTTGTGTACAGGAGTGCTACAGGTTTTTGTGTTGACCTTGTATCCAGCTACATTACTGAATTTGATTATTATGTCTGGGAGTCTTTTAATGGAGTTTTGGAGGTCTCCTTTGTTGAGTATCATATAATCTGCAAATAATGATAATTTAAATTTTTCCTTTCCTATGCTTATTACTTTTATTTCTTTCTTGTCTAAATGCTCTGGCTAATGTTTCCAGCACTGTATTAAATAGGAGTGTTAATGATGGACATCCTTGTCTTGTTCCTGATTTTAGATTGAAAGTTTTTGGTTTTTATCCATGTAGTAAGATGTTAGCTGTTGGTTTGTCATATATGGCTTTTATCAGATTGAGGCAGAGACCATTTATTCCAAATTTCTATGGAATTTTTTTTTATCATGAATGAGTGTTGGATTTTGTTGATAGCTTTTTCTGCATCTATTGAGATGGCCATGTGGTTCTTGTCCTTGGCACTGTTGCTATGGTATACTATGTTTATTGATTTACGTATGTTGAACCATACCTGCATTCATGAGATGAATCCCACTTGATCATGGTGTATAATCTTCTGGATAACTAGTTTCATTCTATTTGTCAGTATTTTATTGAGGATTTTTGCATCTATGTTCATTAGAGAGACTGGCCTGTAATTTTCTTTTTTGGTTGGATCTTTCTCTGGTTTTGGTATTAGGGTAATTCTTGCTTCCAGGAATGAGTTAAGGAGAATTGCTTTCTTTTCAATATCATTGAAGAGTTTGAGGAGTGTTGGCATTAAGTCTTCCCTGAATTTCTTGTAGAATTCAGCAGTTAATCCATCAGGACCTGGGCTTTTCTTTGTTGGTAAGTTTTAAATTACATTTTCTATTTCATTCACTGAAATCGAGTTATTCAGTAGTTTTATATCTTCTTCTTTCAGCTTTGGCAATTCATATGTTTCTAGGAATCTGTCCATTTCTTCTGTGTTATTGAACCTATGAGAGTAAAGGTTTTCAAAGTAGATATTGATGATCTTCTGTATTTCCACAAGGTCTGTAGTGATTTCACAATTTTCATTTCTTATTGCATGGATTTGAGCTTTTACTTTTCCCTTTTTGATAAGATTGGCTAGGGGTTTATCAATTTTATTTATTCTTTCAAAGAACCAACTCTTCGATTCAGTGATTCTTTGTATTGTTTTCTTAGTTTCAATTGCATTAATTTCCGCTGTGATCTTTATAATTTCCTGGCTTCTCTGGGCTTTGGGCTTGACCTGCTCTTCTTTTTCTAGAAGTTTGAGATGCACCATTAAGTTGTTTATGTGTATTATTTCAATTTTCCTAAGGTGGGTGTTTAGTGCTATAAGTGATTTTGGTTTATAAATGAAAGGTCTGCTTTCACTGTGTCTCACAGGTTCCTGTAATTTGTATTTGCATTTTTGTTCCATTGCAGACATTGTTTCTTCTTTAATTTCTTCTGTGACCCACTGGTTGTTTAGGAAAGTATTATTTAGTTTCCATGTGTTTATAGGGTTCTTGTGGGGGTTTTTTCTCATTAATTTCCAATTTTATTGAGCTATAGTCAGATAATATGCATGAAATTATTTCAATTCCTTTGCACTTACTGAAGCATGTTTTTTTATTTTGAGAAAAAAACAGAAAAAGGGTAGAAATAATACGGAATTTCATAAAAAATAGTAAGAAATCACTAGTTGATAAATTACATATTGTTATTTAAGAAGTAGTTGCTTGTCACAAAACCAAAGCATAAAAAGTGGGCAATCAAACAATGGCAGTGCATACCATTGTGTTACTTAAGCATATTTTGTGAGTTAGTATATGATCTATTTTAGAGAATGACCTGTGTGCATCTGAAAAGAATGTGTATCCTGATGTGCCTGGGTGGAATGCCCTGTATACACCTACTAGGTACATTTTTTCACAAGTTTGATTTAGTTCTGTTATTTCTTTGCTGATTTTTTGTTTGCTTGGTTTGTCTGTTTGTGACATTGAGGTGTTAATGTCCCCTATTATAACTGTTTATTTGGTTTTTATTTGTTCATTTGATTTTATTTGTTTATTTGGTTTTTAAAATTTTTTTATTATTTTGTTTAATTTAATTTAATTTAATTTAATTTAATTTTATTTTATTTTATTTTATTTTAAAGGGGGTAAAATTAAACACAACCAAACAGAACAGAACGGGACATAAGAAAGCATAAATTTCAAAGCTAGACAGCCAGAGATCTTCACTATCTGTCATATTGTCTCTTGTTTTCTTCCAAATGGTTGTCCTTATCTTTGCATATGGAGAGCTCATACTAAATAACATAGCCAATCTTTTCACAGGATGTGTAGTTCACTGGCTCCCACTTGCTAAGTGGGGGGAGGGGGACACGACACGGGATGGGGGACAGGACAACATGAGATGTTTGATTCTCAGCCCGCGTGTGGGCAGGCTCACAGCCGCCCCCCAGAGAGGGGAGGAGCTCCTTTTTCTCCTGGCACCCCAAGTCAACCACATGGTGCAGGTCCCGATGCGCCAGGGTCTCTCTCCTTCGGGCCACCGGAAGTCTCCAGCCGTCCCCCAGAGAGGGAGGAGCTCCTTGTACTCCCGACACCTTGTCATTCACAGAGTGTATGAAAAACTGAGCCTAAATGTGCTAGGCACAGAGATGCTAAGAGATGAGTGCTGATTTTTCAGCAAGTATTTATTAAATGATTTCCTAGCTGCCCTCTGCCCGTGTGTGTGTGTGTGTGTGTGTGTGTGTGTGTGTGTGTGTGTTTGTGTATTCACCTGAATAGTCAAGAAACTACCACCTATTTTATTTAGGTTTTTATTTTTTTTCAAATTCCAACCAGAAGGTAAGTACAATTGGGAACCAGTAAGCACTAGTTTTACTCCAAAGGAGTAGGATCACTCAGATTTACTTCAATACAATTATGCAACCCTTAAGCAAAGATTTTCTTCATTTAAAAACAAGGAACAAAAAAATTATGCAGTAGTTTTTGTTCCTTATGTTCATTGCACAAAATAGATTCTGCTTTTGGAACTTTGACGCTGGCTATTTTTACAATTTAACTTTTTAGGAAGTTTATTCCTATTCCCAAAACTTTCTGCTTTAAACAATTGAGAAAAAGAGTATTTTTGAAATATATGAAATAATTTTAGGGTTTGGAGAAACATATATAAATGACTCCAAAGATATATTTCTGTAATTAATTCTCTGGATTTGCTCAATTTCTGTTATCTACTAATAGAAACTGCTAACACTAAACAAATGAATCAAGAAACGAATCACTCAGGTTTAAAGAATTGATCTATCAGAAATTGATCACGTTATACATATGGCTAACTTTGATATTAACTCTTTAATATTTGCCTTGAAAAAGAACTGGGTCAATTTGGGATAAGATTGAGAAAAAGAAAAAAAGAAACCTAAAGTTGAAATTTAAGTGCAGATTACTCTGCTGAATCCAATGTCTGATCTTCCAGAAAGAATTCTTCTACAATTTTACACATTTCCTCATCACATACATATAATTGCATGGGGTCAGATGTATATAATTTCTTAGGGTCAGGTGTATATGATTTCATTGGGTTTTCCTCCCACTCTGGCAGGGAGGCCAATCTATCGGACACTTCCTTTGTCACAGGCCAACCCCAGGCCTTAAAGAAAGGTACCAAATTCTTCTTCACAATTTGAGAAAACTTCTCCACCCACAGGTTCATCTTGCCAGCATTGTTTTTTGGGATACCAGAGAGCTTCTGGTATTCAGCAAATATCTGGATGAATGGCTTCCAGCCGAAACCCTCCTGGAGCTGGAATGGAAAAAAAGGAGGGGACAGAATAATTATGTAGCCTGAAAAAGTCACTTTCATTTTTGTGTGCATGTGTTGCTTTTTTTTTATTTTAAAATGAAAAAAGCATAAAAATGATGATACAGAATTTCAAAACTAAATAATATATTAACAAAGGTTAATATATTGCATATTGTTATCTTAAAAGTAGTTGTTCAGATTATAAGATAGATGAATTAAAAAATGATCAAGAAATGAAAGCAAAATTGTTCTTTTTGATGAACTAACAGAGATTAGTAGTATAGTTATCTATCTTTTGTGTGTGTGTATATGTGTGTGTGTGTGTGTGTGTGTGTGTGTGTAGTCTTTCCCTTCTTTCTTTTCTACTTTCCCCTATCCCAGTTTTTCTCTCCTTTTGAGCAGATTCTTTCCCTAGACTCTCACAATACTTATTGTACATTTTGGATCTTATTTACTCTTTCAGTTTTTTACACTAGGGAAATAATATGATATTTACACATGTGAATCTGTTTTAGTTCACTTATGAGTATGATCTCAAGTTGCATCCATTTGCCTATAAAGGCCTCAAGCTTATCCTTCTTTATAGCTAAGCAGTCATCCATTGCATAAAAATATCACATTTTAAATATCCATTCTACAGTTGATGGGCATCTGGGATGTTTCCAAGATTCAGCTATTACAAATTGTGCTGCTATAAACATGGGTGCACATATATCACTGTGGTATGATGTTTTCAGTTCTTCTGGGGAAATACCCAGAAGGGGAATAGCTGGATTCAATGAGACATCCAATTCTAGATTTCTGAGGAGTCTTCACACTGATTTCCACAGTGGATGCACCAGTCTACAGTGTAACCAACAGTGCAAAAGAGTTCCTTATTCCCGAAGTTCTGCCAGCATTTGCTGTTGGTTACAGTCTATCTTTAGACACAGAGCACTTTCTATATGGAATGCAATGATTAGCTTTGAAGAAAGTGGGACTCTTCATTCTCAGCTGTGTCTCTGTCTTTCTCCCTCCTCTCAGAGCTTACTCCTGTGACAAGAGCATGTATTTTATTCTGCAACCCCCAACCTCAGCCATAGTATCTGTGCTTTCTCAAAACTGCCTTAATAGGTTTTAGATGACAGTTACTTTCAGTATTGTCATTTCCTTCACACCTAAGCTTAGTGATAAGATGTGAATCTGCCCACATGAATGTATGTTCTCATCTTGTGTAGCTAAACGTTGTAAGTGAGTAGCTGGGATTGTAGAAGAATCAATGCTAGAAGGGCCAGATTCCTGGCCTATCATTTAAGAATCCAGGACCTTTGGGAATAACAGGCTTGAGAACAAGGTAAAGTAGAACATTTCAGCCATTCAGTATCATTCTTTCTTAATTACTGTGATGTGTTCACAGCCTGGGACATTTGGAAATTTCCAATACTAATTATAATGAACCATGATTGAAAGGTTATGGTACACACTGGGCACTCTGCTAAACCCAAGTCACAGATGGAAATGGAGACAAGTGATTAAAGAAATAACTGAGTTTTGGGTTTGCAAAGACATGCTAGGACCAAAAAGTACCGTTGGAAGGAAGTAAATAAAATCTCAAAGGAAAATATGCATGGAGACTTCCTAGAAGAGTCATGTTACAGCATGAACAGGTGTTTTCTAGGTATAGAAAGAATACAAAACTCTTTCAAGAAGGAAGAGCAGTACCGCTAAAGGAAAAAAAAAAAACATGAACCAGAGGGAAGTGTTCTGAGAAGTATCATCAATGTGGATTTGTAGTACTCCCCCTGAGTAACTGGTGGGAGGTTGTCTCTGGGGACAAACAGTAAGGCACAGCTTGATAATACAAGGGTTGGTATTCTATTTGGGGGCAAACAGTAAGGCACAGCTTGATAATACAAGGGTTGGTATTCTATTTGAAGGCAACTGGCAGTTTTTGAAGGGCGATAAGGTGAAACCGATGGTTTATTTGGCAGCATTTTGGAAGGTAGATCAGCTTGGGTTATAGACAGAAGCAGGGAGGCTACTGGACTAGAAGTTGAATTTTGACCATGGTGTTGACGGTGGAGTGAGGAGCTGAGGAGGTTCCACCGGGTGGGAATTTCAGTCTGAGCTTCCCAGGGCAGTGGAGGACTTTGCCAACAGCATCAAAGTTGATCTTTCTCCAGGAGCTGTGCATGGAAGTTCGATGTCTAATTTCTAGCTGAAATTTTGATTTTCCCCTCAACATGTTGAGATGGACTACTTATCCATAAGTAACACGGTCTAGTTCAAAAGGAATCTTAAACCTTTTGAAGTTATGAAGACAGAATGAAAATCCAAACACAGTATGCTATAGTATCTGAAGCACGGGGGTTTTATATGGAAACCAGGTTTTAGGGTTATTTTTTCTGATTAATTACAAAGTCAGGTCTGTCCTTTCTAATGTTATACAGTCAACAGGGCCTGCTAATGTCTTTTAGCCTTGGGATTCTGTCCCCAAAATATGGGCTTTGTGGATGACATTCCTCAATATATTTCCATTTACTTTTTTTTTTTGATACCAGGAATCAAACTCAGGACCTCACATTTGCCAGACAGGTGCTGTGCTGCTGAGTTATATCTCCAGCCCCTCAATATATTTCCCATGTTCAGCAAGAAAATGGAAGTGGAGATTTAAAAAATATTAAACATAGCATTATTTACTTTATAATGAATCAGTACTTTCCTATTTCTGGAGGTTTGAGAAAATGCCAGTTTGAATACTTCTAACCAGGTCACTATTTTTACTGTATTTTCTAAAAATATATTGAGCTAGTTCACGTCATCATCTTGCAGTTACAAAGCTCATAATTATTGTAACTGGCAAAGTTGAGTTTTACTGTATGATTATCTTACTAGAGGCATGTTATTAAGCTATATTTTCATAAATTTCAGGTGCTTCATTTATTCCCAATAGTTTGTTTGGTGGAGTGGAGAGGGAAAACACTTCAGTAGCTACGCACCATCCACTTCAGGTGAGTAATGACTGAACCACCAAGAACTACCACCATGCTGTCCTGTCTTTCATGTTCCGTGTCCCAATCCCTCAGCTGGTAGGCATGGTGAAGGAGTTGTAGGGCCCTTGGGGTCAATGCAACTGTGAGGTCTGGTGGTTTCTCTATTTCTCTCTATTTTCTCAGTACCTGAAGATATGTTTCCAGAGATGTCCACACATTCCAGAGTTTCAGGGGTGCTCCCTTTTGCACATAATGTTCTATCCTCTGCTTCCGCCTTTCAGGAGTAAGAGCAGAATGGGCACGAGATGCGGGGACACCTAGAACCGTATCATTCACATAGACAGCCCAGAGGTTACAGGTGGCTTCAGTGGTATGAGGAGGGAAATTCCATCCGCCTGCTTGTTGGTTGTGGCCTAACTCGTGCAAGGCACCCCATAGACTACCGGCCCTTATTTTCTTTTCATTAAGGATATTTGGTGCTTCTTCCATTATTGACATGATAGGGTATCCAGAATGCAAAATACCTGAAGAAAGCAATGAGAAAAAAGAGATGACACATTATCCTTTTAGTTAATAATACCTTCTGCGTCATCCTAGAAGACTAGAGCACAGTGTGTAATCCCACACTGATGAGTAGCCTCTGGCTTTACTCTCTGAACAATCTCTCTTGCTGAGTACTTTATCTGTCTCCCTATTTTCTTAGACATTTTTCTTCCTACTTAGTCCTAAATGATAAGTGTGTATGAAATGGAACCCTGAGCACCCTCATTCATTTCGTCCTCGTTTTTAGGTGGGTAAAGTCTCCATAACTTGATTTTCTATGCTGGAGACTCTGAAAGAAAATAGAAAAATTCTCCCTTTTCCAACTTATCCTCAATACATTTTATTGATCATGTTGAATACCTGAAGGTGCACATCAGGTTTCTTCTTTATTTTTCTCTGCTACCTACACTTTCTCCAGATTTCTCAAGACTTAACAAGACCTCTTGATTCAGCTCAAGGCTGTCTCTGCCCTTTTCCTCCTTTTATACCAATTCTGGTCCCACTCGACGCTTCTGTGCGCCAAGAGGGCCCACTCTTGTTTTATTTCATTCTTATTGTTCCATGATATCTCATTTCTTGGAAGATTTAAATAATTATTTACATGGTTCCCATGAATATAGATCATAGTATCTTCCATTTCGTTATGCCTGACTTTTCTCAGAATTTCCACAAAATTATGATTTGCAATTCAATGCTATTTGTTCAATTTGAAAACAGAAATTTCAGGTTTTCCCCCAGAGCACCCACCCCCTGAGATCTGGGTATCGAAAACAATCCTTTCTGGTCTGTAGAAAGGGAAAGGCTTGGAAGCTAGTTGGGCCACAGCCTTCATTATCTCGTCCCAGAGCTGCAGGAAAGATGTAGGGTCTTTCATTTCCAGGATGCTTGGCGTTGGCGCGGTAAGGATGATGTTGTCTGTGGCCAGCTCTCCCCACGGAACTTCATTCTTTTCTGTAAGCTTCTTCCACTCCTCCTGAGATGTCTTACCTGGAGTAAGGAATAGACAGCCTGTGCCTCACTTCCCACTGTAGAATTTGTAAGATCACTTATTAAAGACGTATCTGGTAATGAATTTTCTTGTTATGAAGTGAAACAAACCCCTAGCCTTTCCCACCTTCCTCTCAGGTTTATCCAGACAGTATGTTCATATTGTTCAGCCCACTTGCACCATGCTATTTCCTCCCCTTCTTTTCTTAGGCTCTCCATCTCCCTCAAATCACTGCTCCATCTCCTTCTAGACTTGCACCTGGTCTAGATCCTATGGTGAAGCTATGGACTCATCTTATGGTGAGTCTCCTACTTACCCAATTTGAAGTATGGAGCTGCCACAGCACCTTTAATGGTGACTGGCACCGTACCCAGTTTGTAGGAAGAAGGTACCAGGATGTAGAGGAGGCCCCCCCAGAGCCAGGAGATGTGCTTCTTGGCATGATCTAAAAGGTACTCGTGTGTCACCATGGGTGGACGTGTATAATCAGCATGGTGACTTATGTTGTCCGTGTGGCAGCCAATGAGTATCTGTCACCAAGAACACAGCTCGTTAGCTCACTCAGGACACAGAGTGAATATCTCTGAATGTGAGGGAGACCATGTAGGGACATCGCATGTGTGTTTAAGGACAGACAGGATTTTGTTTTGGATGGAGAGAAGAACCATCCCGGAGTGACAAGTCTGAATAAATGGAAAATAACTTCTGCCTTTCCATTGTCTCTTAGGTACCCATTTTTCAGTATAATTATTTCTTATTTCAGACTTTTGAAAAAAAATGTACAAAACCAGTTCCAAGATAAAGTTTGACTTAAAAACCACAAACTATGCATTTGTCATTTCCAATGAGTCTCAGATAAGAAAGCGCTGTGGAAGGAATCCTTTAATCTACACTCGGGTTGCAGCTTCAACAACATATGGGTGGTTCAGCTACTACAGGAGATAATAATGCTCAGCAAAGCTTTGGTGTTGTGTTAAAGATGAGACAAAACTATCTTTTATACACATCTATTACACGCCAGGCTCTGTCTTGTGTTTTACATGCTATACTCTACTTAGAATTTATGAAAGTGTTCAGCCTTTTTGTGAATATTTTGCTTGTCTATAAAATGAGGGTAGTACTTCTTCCCGAGTGAGTGGGTTTGTTGAGAGCATTCCAAATCTTGTAGACAACAGCGAAGTGGTCAGGAAATATTAGCCTCTCTGAGACGGGGGCCAAAGTCTTACCTTCAGTTTGGCAACAAGAGCACTCTCAGGCAGTGAAACTTCTGCGGTCTGTCCTGCACATAAGTAGAGTCCAGTGCTCATGCGGGAATTGCGGTGTCCTGATAAGAATCATAAAAAGGCTGAGAACTTGCACTGCCATGATTCTACCTTTGTCCAAATTCCCACAGTCCCTCCCTGAGTGACAGGATCTCTTGACCACTGTAACTCACCAAGGCTGTCACACAGGTCCCTCCTACCTCATTTACAATCCCGCAACTGCCTTGTCTTAAAAGTTTATGGCAAAAAAAAGGAAATGGCCTTTCTGAGGAGAAAGGACAGTGGAATACCGCTGAAGCAGTCCAGCCCACCATTTCCCTGGTCCCAACACAACCCTGGGTCTTTTCTCCATTACGTGCCTTTATTGATCTCAACAGTGATGGGAAGTTCTGTGGGAGAAAGAAACGATGGATCACTGATGAGTAGACTGCTCTCAGTTCCTGCTTTGACCAATGAGTATGCCATGGATATCAGGGCAGCTTCAGGGCTTCCATTCTTGACTCTCTTTTTCTTGTTTACAACTGGTAAGCCCTTCCATTTGACCATTTTGATGACATGATTCTTCACTGACTCGTAGATGGGTATGTCCTTATGTTTGATTTGAAACACATGCCTACAATCTCTTATTAAATTACCTACCCATTTCCTTTCTAACTTCTCCCCTTTTTCATATAACATGGCCTCAAACTGGGATAGAGCTCTGTAGAAGTGGTAGTTTGTCATTCCTGGCTTGGGGACTGGGAAGCATCCTGGATTGGCTGTCTCCTCTAAGATGGCAAGACCAAAATTTTCAAGGCACTGGTTAATTGGATGATGACGCATGCAATTAAACCCTGGGTGCATATAGCCCCACCACCACAGCTGTATACCAAGCATCAGTCCTCCACCTTCTGCCACAAATTCCTCTACCTCCTTAATATTCTTGCTGTTAAGTTCATAACAGCAAAAGACACTCAAGTCCCTGGTGAGATGTTGTGTTACGCTCCACTGCAGGTTACTATTTGATAACACAGGGCCCAGAGACTTAAATTTTGGTTGGAGTCCAATCTTGCCTTTCTTCTTCTCTGACAGCCAGTGCAAAGCATTTACTATAAATGGGCTCAGTTTTTTGCTCGTGACGAAACCCTCATGGCTTATCACTACCACACGGCCACAGCCATAGCGAGCAGCTGCAAGAATGCAGTTGGATGAGTTATCTGTTCCAAGGGGGAAGGCCAGCTCCCCAAACACCAGGATCCTTGAGGGTATCGCTGTTCCACTGATGTCCAGCGTGGTGAGGCCTTTCAAGATCTGCTGCTGATCCTGGCTGAGATCCTCTCCATACCTGGAAGTGAGACATTACCCACATTAGTGCCGGTGGAAAGAGTGTCCGATAAAAATGCAGAGAACATCCAAGGCACAAATTCATTTTCTATAAAAGTTTCAAGAGGAAATCAAAGACAATGCTATCTTAATCTTTAGCTTTTAGAAAATCTATTTAATTGATGGTATTCAATATTTTAAGAGGGATAGATTTTTATATACAGACACAATATATCTTGAAATGTGCATATATATCCTCAATGAATATTTTCACAGTTGAAGTGCTGTCTCAAGTAAAATTTCCTATTTTCATTTAAGAATTTACTTAAACCATTAAAAATACGAAACCAACCATGCCTGAAAAGAAAAGCTATCATTTTTATGGATAAAGCTTATATACTACATAGATGGGCACGCATACACAATGAAAAGCAGTGAATTTCTCAAATTATTCTTCTCAGAGTTTTAGATTATCTTCTATTATGTTTTCTTTTTGTAGTTTTTTACTTATTTAAAAAAATTCACCCTTCTGAAGTTGAACTCCAGGCCTTGCACATGTCAGGCAAGAACGCTAAGACTGAGTTGTACACAAATCTCCACCTTTTTGTAATTTTTCAAATAGTGCTTCTGAAATTATCATATGGATTAAAATGCTTAGTCTACTTCTTATTATAAAGTCAAGTAAAAGTATCAGCATATTTCAAGCAATGAGATAAAATATCTCGATATGATGCATTAAATTGAATTTGCATAGGTGTCAAAAATGTGGGGTTCTGAATACACTTAGGCATGGTTGTGGTAAAAACCAATAAGAAATGAGTGAAAAACATAACTTACAAAAACAATGTACACAGAAAACTGATATCGTTAATGTTATTGAAAATACAGAAAAATTATTTAGATGAGTGTTTTGCTTTATAGCTAAATGTGCCCCCGAAGCCTCATAAATTCACAGGTGGGACTTCCAGGAGGTGATTGGGTCATAGGTGTGTGATACTAGTCACTGGATTAATCCACTGATGGGTTTACAGCTGGGTGTGGTGTTGGGAAGTGAAGCCTGAGAGGACTAGGTGGGTCACTGGGATGGTATGTAACTCTCCTTCTCCCATGATTTCTGTCTGCTTCTGGCAGCCATGCCTTGAAAAAATACATCCTCCACTATGTCTCTGTGCCATGCTGCACTCTTGGTGTCAGCTGACTGTGGACAGAATTCTCTATAAACTGTGAACCAAAAGAAACTTCTCTTCTGTTAACTTATGGTTGTCAAGTGTTGATTATTGGGTTCCAGCAATTAGAAAGTAATAAATACAATGTATCTATGTTAGAGCATTATTTGTAATCGAGTAGAGTTGACAATGGTGAATGTTTGTTTACTTTTTTGCTTGCCTTAATTTTTTCTGACCAAGATAAAATACTTCTTAATTCATTTTCTGCATACATAAGAGAAAATATTTTCAGATTTTCTTCTCTTTTTCGTATCAATGAATAGCTACAGTTGAAATGTCAATTCTTCGCCCAGGATTTAGCTCAAGAGTGTAGAGCCTGCCTTTATGGTTGAGATTTTCTATGAATGAATACCTGCTGCTTATGCCAACTACTGGAATTGTTATAATATATAGAGAAAAGATGATTAAATTTTAAAAATTAAGTTTAATGGTACACAGTTTCTTTCATTTGACTCTTGAAAACTTTGTTGGAGGGCAAAGGCTTCTAGAATATATTCATACAGAGAAGCCACACTGAGTCTAGGAGGAACACATCAAAACCAAGAAGAAACCAACTTGCCTTCTAAGTAAGCCCTTCCCATTAACCAGCCAATGTGCAGGCTGTGAATCAAGAACACCCCCATCACCTCCTTGCAAGCAAATGGTTGGTTCAGAGGACAGGCTGAGTTGACAACAACTGAGGTACAAAAACAACTGAACGCTTGTACTGTTTGATTGACTTTGCATGCCTGGGTAGTCTGGGCATCCATTAGGAGGATAATAATATGCAAATCCAATATTGTTTTCACTGTTTGGTTTTGTTCTAATTTGTTGTTTTTATTTATTCAATATTCTGTTTTGGTTAGTTTTATTCTGTTTTGTTTTATTTGATTTTATTATGTCTGATGTAATAGACAACTATTGTGATGATATCATGACACACAATGATGGCCATTGTTAATTACCTATTATCCTGCTTTAAAGATCTGTACCACTTTCACTGTTTTTTTTTTTTTTTTGGATTGGCTTCATTATTTTTTGTTTTGTTGGGTTTTATTATCTTTAAAAATATATATATATATAAAACCATACATAAAGATCCATCCATATATATATATCCATATATATATATGATATATATATATCCATATTAATCTCCATACAGTACAGGAAGTTAAGAGTTCTGATTCATTTAAAGTGACACAGAAGACTTACAAATTGAGAAAATAAATTCAATCATTCTTATTAGGATGAATTTCCAAAAGTTTTTTTTTTGTAATTTTCAAAAAAAAAAAAAAAAACCAAAATAAAAAGCTAAGTATAAATGGAAGAAAACTCAATTAACTGAATAAAAAAGTATCCATGAGAAAAAACACATTAGAAGCATTCCTGTTCAATCAAGCAAAAACAAACAAACAAACAAAAGAATCATTTATTATTGCTCTTTGTCATGTGAATGGATGTCTCAGCTAACGTAAAAAATTAACATTAACATTGAGTGACTAGAAGATCTTTGATGCATGATGTGGCACAAGATGAAAGCCTGCACAGCATACTCTACCTAGCCATGCAGCCTTAATATACCATTTGGTACCTGGTAGGACCCTGTGCAGTGACCCCAAGCAACTAGGGAGCATCAGTGTACCAGATGGTGTGAGCTTAATGCCCACATAGCATACTCCATCTAGCTGTGCAGCCTTGGTGACCCACTTGGGACCTGGTGGGGCCTTATCCAGCAACTGCAAGCAACTGAGGAGCATTGGTGTGCCTTTGGGTCCTGGTAGGACCCCAGCCAGTGACTCTACATAGCTGGGAAGCATTGGTGTGCTGTGTGGCATGAGCTTAAGACCTACACAGCTTGCTCTACTTAGATATACAGCCTCAGAGCCAACTTGGGACCTGGTAGGTCCCTGTGAAGCATACCCAGTGACCCAAGAAGCCTCAATGCATGGTGTGGGGCATGCTGTATGTCTACTCAACATACTCCATTCATTTGGGGAGCCTTCAAGTGCCACTAGGGACCTGGTATGACCTGCCTAACGACCCACACACAGCAGAAGAAACTCACTCCAGTATGGACAGTCATTGTCAACACAGGAAACAACTCATACTTCAGCTGCCTTGGGGGAATACAGGAAAATGGCAAAATAAAAAAGAAAGATGCAGTCTCAAACCTCCAGCCCATCCTATACAAGACTAGGAGACATGGACATAGAAGAAAGTGTAAGATACACACCTGAAATTTCTGAAATGATATTAACTGAAGTAAAGAAAAACTCCATGAAGCTGTAAAGAAACTCAGATCAGAAATAATCTCTCAGTTAAAACAAGAAATGATAAACATAATAAAAGAAATGCTAAACACATCTGAAGAAGACATAGTTAAAAAATAGAGGAGCATGGCAAAATGATGCAAACCTTGAATGAACAATATAAGAAAGAATTAGAATGCATGAAATAGATTCAAAGAGATATCCAGGAAATAAAAAATTCCATCAAAAGCTGTCAAAACCACCTGAATGAATGTGAAGATAGACTTTCTGACCTTGAAGACAAGATTACAGCTAGTGAACAGTAAAGGTAGGATCTTTTAAAAATAACAAGGAATCAGGAAATAACTATTCACCAGTTGAAAAATGATGCAAAGAAAAACAATATAAGATAGATAAGTGTAAACAGAAAAGAAAGTGACAACACAAATGATACAAAAAGACTGTTTGCAGAAGCAATAGCAGAAAATTTCCCCAAAGTGAGAAAAGAAACTGACATACAGATAAATGAAGCATATGGAACTCCAGCTAGCCATAACCAAAATAAATCTACACCCAGACATATAATAATCAACATTCCAGAAATTCAATATAAGAACAGAATATTAAAAGCTGTCAGAGAAAAGAAACAAATCATCTATAAAAGAAAACCCATCAGAATCACAACAGACTTCTCAGCACAAACAATCAAGTCAAGAAGCATAGGTTAAAGTATTCCAAATCTTAAGGGAAAATGACTTCCAACCCAGATTGATGTACCTTGCAAAACTATCCTTTAAAATTGATGCAGAAATAAGATAATTCCATGACAAAGAACAGCTGAAAAACTTCATGACCACCAAACCAACCTTGTAGAGAATATTGAAAGATATTCTAGATAGAGATAAAAATAACTACAACTTCAAGTGCATGAACAGAATAAAATTACAAATCACAGCAACCAAACAGAGGGGAAAGGGAAAGAAACAACAACACAAAGAACATGACAAAAATAAACCAAATATATCATTTATAATTATTAATCTAAATGACCTCAATTCACCAATTAAATGAAACAGACTGTCATAAAGAATCAAGAAATAACACCCAACCATATGCTGTATATAAGAAACTTGTTAAATCCAAAAGGAAATTCATAGACTGAAACTCAAAAAATGGAAAACAGTACTTCATGCAACAGGGACCCAGAAAAAAGCAGGGATAGTTATTCTCTTTGCAGACAATGTCAACTTCAAACCAAAAATGATCAAAAGAGATAAAGAAGGTCACTACATACTGATTAGGGGAAAATTTCAAGAGGAAGAAATAACAATCTTAAATATATATGCACCAAATTTGGGAGCACCCAGCTATATAAAGCAAATATTAATAGACATGCAAAGTCAAATAAATAATAACACAATTACAGTGGAGACCTTAACACCCCATTGACACAAAGAGACAGATCAACTACACAAAAAAAATCAGCAAGGAAATAATAGACCGCAATCAAACTTCTGAACAAGTGGACTTAGTAGACATGTACAGAGTATTTTACTCAACCCACAGCAGCATACACATTCTTCTCAGGTTCACAAGGAACATTCTCTAAAATACACCATATACTACCTCATAGAACATGCTTTAGTAGATGCAAAAGAATCAAAATGATCCCATGCATATTATCTGATCATAGTGCCATGAAATTGGAAATTAATAACAAAAGAAACTGCAAAAACTCCACAAACACATGGAAATTAAATAATACACTCCTGAACAATCAATGGATTACAGAGAAAATGAAAGAAATTAAACAATATGTACAAGCAAATGAAAATGAAAATACAACTTACTGGAACCTGTGGAATGCAATGTAAGTAGTCCTCAGAGGTAAATTCACCACAGTGAATTCCCACATCACAAAAGCAGAATGAACACAAATAAATAACCTGATATTACACCTCAAACATCTTGAAAAAGAAGAGCAAGTCAAACCCAAAGCAAAAGAAGAAAAGAAATTATAACAATCAGAGGAGAATTTAACAGAATTGAAACTAAGAAAAAAATACATACAATTATTGAATCAAAGAGCTAGTTCTTTGAAAGAATAAATAAAATTAATAAGCCCCTATACAATCTTATTTTAAAGAAGGAAAAAAATTCAAATGCAATATACAGAATTGAAAAGGGAGAAATCATTACAGATCCTATGGAAACACAGAAGATCATCAATACCTACTTGGAAAAGCTTTAATCTCATAGGTTTGATAACACAGAAGAAATGGACAGATTCCTAGAAACATGTGAATTATCAAAGCTGGATCAAGAAGCTGTAAAACTGTTTTTTTAAAATAATTTTATTTAAAGAGAATAAAACAAAACAAAACATAATAAAGGGTAGCAACAATACAGTATTCCAAGGAAAAAAGGAAAAGAACAACAACAAAAAAACCTAAAAAAATTATTGCTTGACAAATTACATACTGACTTCTTGGAAATAGTTGTTCAATTTACAAAGTTAAAACATGTAAAGTAGACATTCAAACAGTGAGATGGTCAATGGTTCTGCTCCATGATCTGACAAAAACAGCAATATGGTCATCCATCTTACCCACTCAAATATACATGCAATTATATCAAAAGGGTAGAATTAAACACAACAAAACAGAGCAAAGCAGATCACAAGAAAGCAATGTAAGAGACAAAAATTTCAAAACTAGACAATCGGTGATATTCACTCCCTATCATACTGACTCTTGTTTACTTCCAAATAGTTGTCCATATTGTCACACACAGGGAATTCACATGAAACAACCTTGTATGGAATTGATCTGAGCAGGATGAGGAGGGTATTTCAGGTCTTCAAGACCAGACATTAGGGAAGCCAAGAATGGCTGTCATAGTGTCTCTCATTCTTCTCAAAACAGCTGTCCATACCTTAATATGTGTTGAACTTAAACAGGGCAAAGCAAGCTAACATCACTTTGAACGAAAAGTGATAGTTTTGCTGGACTTCACATCATGACATTATGGAATCAGCACTGGGTATTGTACTGACTCTTTTTCTTAAAAGTAGTTGTTCGTTTCAACATGTGTTATATAGTTGGTTCTCGTAAACTGTTTATAAGCTCTACACCTGCATGAGTCTCTACTTGTATATCTATCATTTCTGTATTAGCAGGAAAAACAAAACAAAGCAAGATAAAACAAAACAATTCCTAGAAAAGCATGAGGCAGAAAAGTCACATAAAATCGCAATACAAGGTGATCTACAACGGTTACCATGGTGTCTCAGCAGTGTATAACAACATTAATAAAAACGAAGCATTGGAGACATTATAAGACTTCAAAAGCAAGTAATAATCAAATCAGAGTGGGTATCTTAGTGAATCTTGTCATCTTCAGTGTAGTTGCCTATACTCTTAGACTTGATGCTGTCCATCATAACAGATTTAAATAAAACCAGTCAATACAAAGTAGCAATCTAACAAACCAGATTCAAATAAGATCAGTCATAATAAGACAGTGTAAGTTATAAAGGGCTTCAGATTAAGTTGATAGGAAAATTAGGGATGATTACCATAATATGTCTTCTTATTTTGGGGATAGCTGACCATGTCCTCAAGTCTAGTGTAAGTAGACAAACTGGAACAGCACGTAATCCATCCAAGCACAGGGGTGAGAAGAATGTAAATTTTAAATCTTGTTACCCCATTAACAATATCCTCTGCCTTCATTTTTTAGACAATTCCTCCCCTTTCACTCCCATGGGATACACTGCTTCTTTTGGGTCCCACTGCCTCCCTATAAAGAGCATCTCAATGGACCCTATCTCCTGGTCCACTCTGCCTGTGTTTCTCTCTGTTACTATTTCGAGGCCCTCTGTACTAGAGATTATAGCCAATCTTCTCTGCCTCATTTCTGCTATTCTATTTTTCTGCCATTGATAGTCTATTTTTCTCTTCCACTCCACTGTCTGCCTCGTTCACTGAGGCCTCTCTGCCACTGTTCCTGAATGAAATGCTCATATTCTTGTTCTCTCTCCTTAGAATGTCCTTCAGTATGTTTTGTAGGGTTAGACTGGTGGTCACAAATTCTCCTAGTTCCTCTTTGTCATGGAAGCATCTTGTTTCTCCATTAATTTCTAGAGAGAGTTTTGCAGGATACATCAATCTGGGCTGGAGATTGTTCTCCTTCAGTGCTTGAATTACTTTACTCCAAGCTCTTCTTGACCTGATGGTCTGTGTGGAGAAGTCTGCCATGATTTTGATGGGTTTTCCTTTATAGGTGATCTGTTTCTTTTCT
>PVJX010007778.1:0-69154 GCA_004027295.1 Dolichotis patagonum | reverse complement strand
TTGATCAGCTTTGTTTAATTATCAAAATATTTGATGCAGAAAATTGACATTAGTTCTGAAGGTTCTGCCCTCCTCCCCCCGCCTGGCTCCTGGTGGCATTGAGTGGCTCCACTGTGGCGCCTATCGCCTCAAAATAGAAGTGGGCTGCGAGCCTGTGCTCGGCCAGGTGGATGTGACAAGCTGGGCGCATGGGGATGCCCGGCCCTGCCCTGGGCGCTCGGGCTGCATCGGGTCCAACCCTTGCCCAAGACGTCCCTGGTCTGGCTGCTCCCACAGCTGGGGCAGCCAGGGGGGAGGGCTGGAGCTCGCACACGGATTGCTGGGCCACTGCGGGGTCCCGTGTGTCTGCCTAACTGTGCCCTCCTGCTGGAGCCCGCCCCGTGTGTCTGGGCTTGGGCCCTGCCCAGCTTGGCTCTACCAGTGGAGTGCTCAGAGCCCTGGGCAGTGCCAGTGGCCAGGGCATCCTGTCCTTCTGCACAGCCCCTGCGAGGTTGCTTTGCCGAGGGACTGGATCGGCCTGAACAGCAGAGACCCCTGCTTCTAGGGCCGCAGAGATTTTCCCGGCCAGCTGTGTGCTGCAGGCCTGCGGCAGAGACAGGACAAGCCCAGGAGGGGCAGCCTGGGACCCTCAGGGTCAGCTGTGAAAGTCCAGGCTTCTGCACCCGAGGAGGGCAGAGCTGGGCTCCCTGCATGTGTGCGTCCACGTCCCGGCACGGAGTGGGGCCGGTGCGCACGAGCCCTGCTGGGAAAGCAGAGCAGGCCTTGGGCTCTGCACGGGTGCACGTATGGGCCCTTCGGTGGAGAAGTGTGCCCAAGTTCTCAGAGTGTGCACCTGGGAACTGGCACACACGCGCACGTCTGGGGCGCCCGCCTTGAACTCCCCACCTGGGTCTGTGTCTCTGGTGTGGCTGGTCTGCTGCTGGAGGTCAGGTGTGGCTTCCAAGTGGCCAAGCTCAGGGCCCAGCACTCGGTGTTGGGCTTTGAGGGGTGGTGGGCGCTGTGGGGGACCAGCGTGCCCCGGGAGCCTCTGCCTCTGCACACCGGGAGCTGGTTTACAGCTGCGGCTCCCAGTGCAGCCACGCTGCTGAGCTGAGTCCTGGGTCCAGCACATTTTCAGATATTGGGCAATTTTCAAAACAGAAACTAGTTTCAAGGTTGAGAAAACAAGTACAGAACCGTTATGGAAAACGAGCAGCGGTCAAGCTCAGTTGTCTGGCAATCAGTGTCCTCTGCGAGGGGCAGGCCAGGCTGTGTGCTCTGAGAGGCAGCGCAGGCTTCATCAGCACCGCGGGGAGGACAGCGGGCTGCACGGGGCGCCCCACTCCCTGAGCACGGGCCGGGTGCGTGGGACCCTGAAGGGAACTGAGAAGCCCAGCAATGGCACAGCTCTGCACGAGCCCGCTGCATCTGTGCCTGCTGCTCTGGGAGTGACACGTTCCCTTCACCTCCATTCCCTGCTGCTGGGGTGGTGGTGCCACCCACTTGGCCTTTTCCAGTGTTCCCTGGAGTGGAATCACATGCCACGTGCCTACTTCACTGTCCCCCAGGGCCCACCAACACCCCCCATTTGGATGAAGCCAAAAGGGCCACCGTCCCAAGGGGACCCCAGAGAGCCAACAACAAGGTGTTTAGTGGGGAGTGGCCCAGGGCACTGGGGAGGCCTGGACTGCTCTGTGCTGGGCCAGCAAGCGGGGCTCGGTGCTGGTGGTGCAGGTTTCTGAGCGAGGAGGGGGGAGGGAAGGCCCGTGGTGGGAGGACCCCGTAAGAGTGGGAGCCCACAGGGTGGCCCTGGAGTCACACAGGCAGCCCTGGGCAGCTCCTCAATGGCCTATCCCCTGGCTCCTCAGGCAGCATCCAGTGGCCACCTCTGTCCCAATGCAGATCCCGTGGGGGTTCTGAGGGAGGAGCCACTTGGCAGCCGCCTGTAGCCGCTTCACACCGTGTCTGCCCCTGTGGCTTGGCTATCTCTCGTGTCTATGTCTTCTCCCCTCACCCGGGCAGGAATCTTCAGATCAGGGAAACATCCTCCACCCAGGGTGATTTAATCTCCCTTGCTGGAAAAGCCAGGCTCTATTCTCCCAGCTGCATGGGAGGCTGAGGCAGGAGTATCCCTTGGACCGAGGAGGTTAGGGTTAGTCCAGACTGTGTCTCAAAAGAAAACAGGAAAGGAAGGAAGAAGGGAGAGAAGGAAGGGAGGGCGGGCAGGAGGGAACGGTAGAGGAAAGGCCACCCTAAACTAATTCCATCCAGAAGACTCTAGTCCCAGACACAGTCACAGGCTTCGGCTCAGGCTGGCCCCGGGTGTGAGCGGCTCCTTCCACTCTGCTTGCTGCCAGGTGGGAAGCGTGCAGAGGGCTGCCGGGGCAGCAGCGGCCGGGCGTGGCCTCCGGGGAGGAGGGTGAGGGGATGTGTGGGGGTCTGAGCCACTCCTCTCTCGCCCCAGTGCCCCAGCAGAAGGGGGCAGGCGGGGCACAGGCCCTGTCCTGGGCCTGGATGGGCTTCACGGTCTGGGTGAAGGCTGGGCCTGGTGCGCTCCGAGGACCCCTCGTTGATCACACACACACACACATACACACACGCATGCGCACACACCCGCACGCACATGCATGCACACATCTGCACACACCCACGCAACACACGCGCACACGCACACACGCGTGTGCACACACGCACACACACACGTGTGCACGTGCAGTAATCATGCTTTTAAATCTTGGCTAAAGTGAATGGGAGGTAAATGGACAAACTTATAAATAACCATGGTAACGAACTGCCACCCCCATGGCCCCTGCTCTTTGATCTCATTATTCTGGAAGCTGCCCAGGGACAGTGGACAGGGGCTTTTGCGTGGCTGTGGCCCCACTGTGCTGGGGCCTGGCTGTGGGGGTTTCAATACCCAGGGCCGGGTCTGCATCCTCTTCGGCCCAGTGTCAGCACAGGCCTTACTGGGGACCCTGGAGGGTCAAAGGGACCCCTCTGCAGGGCCGGGCTCCCGGGAGTTAAGCCCTCTCGTGTACCCAGACCCACTGCCTCGGGCGCACCACCGTTTTCATAAATCCATTTGCTGCGGTCTGAAGCCGGGCGGTCCAGGGTTTCCTGACACCTTGACTTTTCGCTGACACTTACGCTGATTGCCGCCCCAGGGACTCATTTTCTGGGCTGCCACTGCTGACCTGGTCTGTCCTCTCTTCACAGACCCCTCCGTGGAGAGGACAGGTCCTCCCCCAGTCCTGGAACTGCACTTTGGGGCTCGGCCCCACCCACAGTGTCTCCCCGAGGACAGGGGCATGGGGCTGATGGTCACACTCCAGGCCACCGGATGGCCTCCTTCCCGGCTCCACCACTTGTCCTTGTGGGGGGTGCACCATGGCCCAGCTCCGGCGATGTCCTGGGGAGGGGTCCATCAGTCAGGGCTCCTTGGAGGTTCAGGAAGCTGGTGGGGGGTCTCTGCCCTTGTGAACCCTCAGCATGAGGAGCTGGGGCCCACCCAGCACTTTGGATGGGTGGACACCCCGAGTGGGGCCTTACAGAGCCACTGGCTCTTCATGCTGGGCTCAAGTGGCCCACAGATGCCATAGGAAAGACGTCCTTGTTCACCTCCCCTCTGCACTGGGGGCTCCCCAAAGCCGCTGCTCTGATGTTGAATGTGGGCCTGTGTGCAGGGTGGACACGGGAGGGTGAGTGACTGCCCCTGGGGGCCCCTCTTGTCCCTCTGGCTCGGGCTGTGTGTCCCCCACAATGTGGCATTGGTTTCTACTGCTACCCCAAACCCTGCACGCCCCTGTTTGGTCCTGTGGGTTCCCCAAAGCCGCATGGCCCAAGGGGAGCCTAGATCTGCCCCACGTGTCTCTCATGGCCCAGCGGTGTGGCCTCTCAGGTCTGTAGCCTCCTACCTTTCCATGGACCCAGGTGCCTCCCTGGATCCTGATCTGAAATGGCCATGACTCTGCCTGCAGCCCTCCCTGCCCATGAGCATGTGCTGAGGGTGCGTGTGTGTGGGGTCGTGCAGGGTGCCGCGAGGACAGCACCGGGGGCCTTGGTCAGGCAGGGGCTCCTGCTGCATTTACCCTGTGGATGGTGTGTGTGCGTGTGTGTGACTGCCGGCAGGTCCCCTGCATGCCGAGGCCCCAGTGTGTCTGGCTGGCCATGGACACTAGAGGACACCAGCCATGGGGGGCTGTACAGAGGCCTCAGTGAGGCCCCAAGTGGGAACTGGAAAGCAGTGGGCCTGGGCCTCAGGTCCCCACCCCAAGAGCTGTGGGGCTTTGGTCAGGCCTGGGGTAGGGGGCCACTGTTGGACGCTGCTGGGGGCGGCCTGGGGAGAGGACGACGGCATAGGCGCTCACCCTGGATATGAGGCGGGGGCTCCTGATGGCAAGACCTGGAACTGCTGTAGCTGGCCAAGGACCTCTTTGCAGACATCGTGGCTGCCTGGGGGTTGGGGTTGGGGTCCGCTGGGCCCATGAGAAGATCTGTCTCATGGTGCAGCCCTCACCGGCTGGACTGTCCCAGGCATCTCCCCCACCGGCCTGTTTTGATTTCTACTTAAAGGTTGATGGTGCCAGCCCTGGGCTGCTGCTCTATGCTAATAGAGCTATGCATATTCCATGAACGAGTCAGCGGGAGGCAGCCGGCTCAGCCTCTGGCTGGCAGTAATGAGCCCGGCAGGGGTCCCAGGCTGCCCTGATCTGTCACTGTCCAGCCCGGCCTGAAATATGGCCTTGCCTGCCAGATGTCACAGACACTGCCTCACCCTGCCCTGTGTGTGCCCCAGCTCCTGGGAGGGAGAGGATGAGCTCCCCCTGGGGCAGCTCCGGGGGCCAACCTTGGGCCTGAACTTGGGACTTGGGTTCGAGTCCCACTCCAGCCCTCACTTGCCGGGCGACTTTGGCAGAGCGGCCTAACCTGCAAGCACCTCTGTATCTTGCACCGTTTGTTGGGACCGCTGAGGGTACCAGCCTTGCAGGCATGCCGTGCAGGGCGCATGAGGGCGCTGTTCCTGCTACTGTCCTCCCTTCTGAGTGGCAGCTTTCATATGCTTTAGGACCTGCTCGAAAGACTGGTGGGGCGCACTTGCTGCTCCCCTGCCCTGCTCTCAGCAGCGCTGCTCCCCCACATGCTCTGCATGGAGCTGGCTGGCGATGGAGTGGATCCATCAGAGACAGGTGTCAGGAGCTGCGTCTCCAGGTCTCCAGGGTGGGGAAGCTGAGAGCAGAGAACAGGTATCAGAGAAGTGGGGTCATTACTCTGGCTGCATTGGACCCTGTAGTTTGGAACTAGTTCAAAGGACCATTTGCCAAGGGTTGAGGGTCCCAGCTAGCAAAGCCGAGGACAGTGTAGGCAGAGATTGGTGGACGGTCCTGGTTGCAGCTCAGAAGATGAGGACGGCGAAGGCCGGGATCGGGAACAAGGTCCCCGTTGGCAGTTAGACTCCAGGCCATGTGTGTTGCTCTCTGCAGAAAATTTGTCTCCCTTTTCCCCTTGTCCTGAGACGGTGTAGGGGACTGACATTAAAGCAGTGGACTAATTTGACAGAGGACATTTGTAGACGGCTAGTAGTCAAGCTGTGGCATGGGTCCTGCTGGTGCTTTTAGTCAGATTTATAGTGAGAACTGAGGGAAAAAGGCAGCAGAGAAAAACTTGAAAAACTATAACCTTGGCCCAGAAGGAACCCTATGTAAAGTGGGGACCAGAAGTGCGGGTGCTGAAGAGATTAGCACCAGTAAAGAGAAACCAATACTTCCGCGTAGGGAGAAGAAAGGAGCCTTGAGGGCATCTCAGAAGCCAGCCAGACCCCACCCGTAAGCTAAGAAAATGCACTTTCATTTGAGAAGGGAGTGCACTGCTCAGAAAGGGCCCCGAGGGAGTCGGGTCTCTGGGTTTCATTTCTTTGTTCTCAGCCATCCAGACACTCAGAGGCCACTGCAGTGACAGTCCAGGGGACCTGGCTACTACTTGAGCTGACAACTGACCTTGGCATCATCCACGTGGTGCGGGTGCTCACGACATGCAGAATGCAAGAGCTGTGAGCTCAGGAGGCTTCCAGTCATGTTTCCAAGGACAGCGGGGGCCAGGCCAGGAGCCCCTGAGAGGGCGGAGGGCAAAGCTGGGCAATGAAGGTGAAGGTGAGTGACACCGTGAAGGTGAGTGACACCCGGAAGGTGGAGGTGCCAGGAACGTGGAATGTCAGCCAAGAACTGCTGCAAGACACGAGAAGAACCAGCCCAAGGGAGAGGCCATGGAGGTTGCAACTGGCAGGGCCGGAGCGGGGAGGCTGTCCAAGCCCTTGGAGCTCACACTTTATTGCCACGTGCTCTGGATACGGGGTGTGGAGCTACTAGAGTTAATGTTTGCTTTGTGGGGGTTCTGGACTAGCTTTGGTCTAGTTCTTTTCTATCTCCTATTCTCCTATGAGAAAGTTTACCCTATGTATCCTGGAATTATGCAACTTTTAGTTTTTATGTTGGCAGAAGTTGACAGGTGTTCACAGCTAAGAGTTTTCACTGATTCTCAAAAGAGACTTTGACTTGACTTCTGAAAAATGCTGGAGCTGTGGAGACTTTGGGGGAAGAGCCTTTTGTGTTTCTGGCTGTATGTAGGATAGTTGCATTATGTTAGGTGGAACTGTGAACGTGCTGTTGTTTTTATTTGGACATTCAGTATGGTTTAAGGGGCTGTGTTTAAATATGAAGTTCACAAGAGATGGTGTCATAGTCAGGGTTTGCAAGGGGGTAGATTTAATATAGGATGCATAATTCACAGGGTTATTTTATAATCTTCACCCAAAAGGTCAAATGCAGAGGGGTGTGAGAGCTCTGTCCATGGATTAGAGACCCAAAGAATCCAGCTGAGGGCCTGGACCCCACGGCAATGTAACTGATGCATATGATGCCTGCACAAGTCCGACTACAGACCTTGAGCTCCCAACAGTGTCTCACGCAAGTCTGTATCATGGATCTGCATGGGGAAGGCCCAAAGTCCATGGTGGAAGCCAGAAAGTCTGCACCAGTGGGGTGAGGGATCTGTGCCAGCAGCTGAGGGATCCGCACTGCAGCCAGGAAGCGACGTTCAGGGTGAGCACCCGAGCTCCCCAAGAGAATCACAGCCATCCTCAGCAATGCTGAGGACCAGAGCTCCCGCGGACGACGAGAACAGCTGAGGTCATAGCCGGAAAACCAGCAGGACGAGCTTCTCCAGCATCCTGCACCATTATCCCATCCAGTTCTCCTTTCATGCTGTTGGCAACAGTCCTCAGGTGGGCCGCCCGCCCCAGAACCTTGCTGATTCAGTTCAGCCGGATTGAGCTGGCCGTGAGTTAACCCACCACAGGCGGGATGTGGGGCTTAGGGTACAGGGTCAATTTGATGCATGTCGGGTCCCTATAGGGGATGATGGAGTCCACTTCTGGGTGTGTCTGGGTGGGTCACCGAGGTGGAGCCTCTCAGGTCTCTGTCTGGATCCCCTCCCCTTCCTCTCTGGCCCTGCTCTACTTCCCAACCCCCATGAATCCAGCAGCTGTGCCCACTGTGCCCTTCTGCCGCGGTGCGCCTGCCTTGAAGCCAGACGGCCTGGACTGAAGCGCCTGAAGCCATGGTCCAGATTCAGCCTGTTCTCTAAGCCACAGTGTCAGCTATTCTGTCTCACACAGGAAAGCTGACTAATGCACCTGGACACACAGTTTCCCCACTGGTAAAGAGGAGGCTTGGCCAATGCTGGCTCCTCCCTGTCTACTCTGGCCCTGTGGTTGTGCCCTGTTGCCTCTCTCCATACTCTAGACTGACCAGTGCTTCCAGGGTAGTTGTGGGGGTCAGAAAAGAACCTAGTCCAGTATACTGCTGGGAGGGTTTGGCCTGGATCAAGCCAGAGTTCTTTGCTTAACTTTTGGGGGCCAAAGAACCTCAAAGTTTGGAATCCAGAGACACTGGGCTCTGGGTCAGCCCCTTCAAGCAGAGTGGGCAGCTGCAGGCACCATCACTGCCCTGGGTAGGGCACTCAGGGAGCAGGCCACCCTTAGGTGGTCAGAACCATGGGGAGGAAGTAGGGGTTGGGAGGAATGGGGAGTCCGACGTGGGCCTACCTGGCTAGCCTGAGCCCTGGGGAGACCCCTCCACTCAGGCAGCCTGGGCCCACATCCTCTCCCCTTCCTTCTGTCCCCTTCTGCCCACTCAGGTGTCTCCTCCCACACACGTAGCTCTGGCACAGTGGCCCCCCATCACAACAGCCACGGGGGGTGCAATGTCCCCCCATGGCAGAGCTCAGGACCCAGTAGCGGAGCTGCCCTGTGGGGACTACCTACACAGGGGTGAGCATGGGGTGAGGTCCTTGGGGAGCTGCTGAGCTGGCACCCAAGGGAGGGGAACCCAGGACACCCAGATGGAGGGGACAATGGAGCAGAGGCCACATCTCTCTGTGTGTCTCTCCCTAGTCTCTGTATAGGGACTCGCCCTCAATCCCGTCTGACCTCAGCTAATCACATCTGTGATGACCCAATTTCCACAAAGGTCCCAGTATCAGCTACCAGGATGACATCTTTTGAGAGTCACTGTCAATCACTGTGGGCATCCACCAAACCCCAGAAGTATCCACAGGGCCTGAGGAGTCTGTCCTCATCCTTCATGAAGGCCACCAGCAGAATGGGGGCCCTTGGGGCAGAGTCCTCAAGGAGGCTTGGTGTGGATGGCCATGGGGTGAGGTTGAGAGGGGACTGTCTCTGAGGTGGGGTCCAGGCCAGGAGGAATCTGTGAGGGTTAATTGTGATCGTCAGCCTGACTTGACTGAGATGCCTAGCAGATTAGTAAATCTTATACCTGGTGTGGCCAGAGATGATTGGCATGCGGGACAGGAAACTGAGGGCAGAAGTCCCACCCTGATGTGAAGGGTGCTGTCCAATAGGCCCACAGCCTGGACAGAGTGGAAAGGGGAAGAAAGAGGAAGTCAGCCTGCCTGGGAAAAGCTCTGTTCTGCTTAAAAGAACGTGCCTTTTGCTTCTGTTGCTGCCCATGGACATCCAACTCTGGCTCATTCAGCCTTCAACGTGACTCACAGTCTGACTCTCCTGGGAGCGTCTAGGCCTCAGTCTCACACTGGTGCTGTACCCTTGGTCCCTCTTGCTCTGCAGCTTCCAGGTTCCCAGCCTGAGTGGCAGTGGCTGTGGCTGTGGCTTCTCCCACCTCTGTCGTGTAAGCCGGTCTGATCCCTCCCTTGCCTGGTCACACGTAATTCCATTGCTCGGTTCCTCACGAGGACTCACTGTGACTGACATAGCACCCGTGGAGAGCGGGCCTCACGCCTCCTTCCTGGGGGTGACAAGGAGGCCCATGAGCTCCTGTCCACTCAGGGTCAGAGTGGCAGGACATGGAAGGAGGTCCTCAGAACATCTGGGGTCTTGTCCTCCTCTCCACAACCAGCCACCCCCATGGGGCCAGCAGCTGCCTGGCTGAGCTCATACTGCAGACTCCCAGGGCCACATTCTCAGCATGATGTCCCGGGCTGGCAGAGACAGGGTACCACTTGCTGTGAGCTGAATCTCACAGGACATTGGCCTCCTGCCTTGTATTGGGAAGCCCTAGTTTGAGCCACTGTGACCTCATCCAACCACCCTGTGTCCACCCCAGGTTTGAGGAGAGCTGGGGTCCAGCATGAGGGGCCCTGGTGGCAGAGGTGGGGACCCTGGTGGTTCTGGTTTCCTCTCCCGGAAGGGCCAGAGACAGGAGCTGCCTGATGTCCCTGTCCAGGGAGGGCAGTGGGGAGGCTGCTGGTAGGCTCCAGGGTGGGGACAGTGGCCTTGGTGGGCAGTCTGGGGCAGGGCAAGGGCTGCCCCTCAGACCTGGGCTCCAGACCCACATGGTCCCTTCCTCCAGCCTTGTAGTGTCTTGGCTTCTGCAAGTTTGGAGTTCCCTTTGGGGGTGCTTACCCCAACCTCAGCTCAGAACTCAGGCTGATGGCTGTGGAGGGTGGGCTGGAGGTGCTGCTTGGCTGGCAGAACTTCAGGCTGGCCGGACCCCTTTATGGGCCACCAGCTGCACTGGCCAAGAGGCTCAGCATGGGCAGGGCAGGGGGCAGCCCCCCCATGGGCTGCCATTGCAATGGGCCACTGTGCAGGCACCACAAGGAGGCTCGGGCTGTGGTGCGGGGACCAGAGCCGAGCTGGGTTCCTGCCGCCATTGCATGTGATCCGTGGAGCCCAGGACGTCTCCGAGAGAGACATATGGAAGCAATTACTCCAAGAGCCGTCGTTCGAGTAATTCCCAAAGAGACACCAGGGCCGGTGCGTGCGAAGCCTGGTGCATGGCGCCCTAATGAAGCAATTAAGGCAAGGATCCTCCGACTTTGATCTCGATGGGTAATTTTTACAAAAACATCACGGAGTGATAGATACCCATAACTCAGAGTCCTTAATTGTACTTAATTTGTTTGGAATACGAATGTGCATTTAATTAAGCCCCAGCGTGGCCCGCATGCTTCCAGCAGGGCTGTCAAGGAAAATTAAGACCCAGTTTGCTTTCAAAGTTACTGGTTTGTATCAGGCAAGGACAGCAGTCTTCGAACAGAAGGTTAGAGATAATTAGGCCTCGAGCCGCAGCCTGAGCAAGGCACCGTGGGGGAAGGGCGGGCAGACCCCAGGCCCAGAATCCGGGTCTGGCTTGCAAGCACAGAGCCCTGCTGGGCTGGCCCTCAGTGTCCACTGTGGGCCCTGCTCCTTGGCCACATTGGCTCCTGGTAGATCTTAGCGACAAGGACACACATAAGATGGGCCCATGCAGGCAGGGATGGTCCTGACCATGCTCCAGGGTAGCCTGGGACAGTGAGGGGCCAAGGAAGGCTTGGCCTTGCCCCTGGTTGAGTGGCCCTGCCCATCAGTCCCCATCCCTGGGTGCTGTCTTCCTGGCCTGGGGTGCACAGGCTCTGCTGGTTAGGTGGTCTCTGGGGAAGGTGTTGGGGTGTAGGTGACTGAGTACCAGCAGATCCAGCAAACATGGGGTCTCCCCTGGGCCAAGGAGCACAGAGCAGGGACAGGATGTAGTCTCTGCCTTGCACCCTGCCAGGCCTGGGATCTGGAGGACACTGTCTGGTTTGATTGGAGCAGCCCTGTGGGGGACAGCAGTCATACCCCAGCTGTCCGCATACATATACGCGTGGTACACCCATGCATGTTTGCTCAGACCCGGATGCACACACCGATAGGGTCACACATGCACTCACGCACCAGCAACCTCTCAATCTGCTGGCTGTGAACAGAGTAGAATGGAGTCCTGACCACGATGGGTCTGCCCATGTGGGCCCACTGGACACGGTGCTATGTTTGCCAGGGAGCTGGGAAGAGCCCCCCACCCCTTCACTCATTTCTATGTAGTCCTCACCATGAGGTCCCCACCTCAGGCCTGGCTAGATGGGGCTCCCTTCCCAGCATCTTGGGGATCTGCAGCCCAGCAGGAGACTCCCTGCCCTGCTCTGTGTCACCCCCAGTCCTGGCCATGGGGAGGTGGTGCAGGGCCAGCGCCAGCCCAGTGGAGGCAGCGTTTGGGTACCTGGCACAGAGCTGTGTAGCTCTGAGCATGGGCCCAGGTCTACTTCCCACGCGGGTGACCTGTGCTTTGTGAGCTCTGCCCCCTTCTCAAGCCTTGGTGCATCTTTCCTCCAGGGACAATTGGTGGTTTGTTGGTGGCCTCCCTTTCAGGTGTTGCTAGAGGGACCCCACCTGTGGGGGACAGGCCACTGAAGTGGAGGACACTGGGTGCAGCCAGGGTCACTCACACAGACATGACCCCAGCAGGGGGAGCCTCACCAAGGGGGCCCTGAGGACCAGCCTGCCCCTTGGGGCTCCATCCCCAGGCTGCTGGACTTGCAGTGACTGTGGGGTGCAGGTTGCAGATGCGTGGGGAGCCCCAGGGAAGGTGAGGCTCAGGTGCTGCCAGGCCAGGGTGCTGTGCAGGCATCCTGGGGCCACATCAGTAACTGCACGAGATGCTTGCGTTTTTAGGTTGGAGGCTGCAGTCCGAGATCGAGCAGGGCAGCTGGGTCCTCGGGGCTCTGAGGGAGAATCTGCTCAGGGTCTCTCCCTGCTTTGGGGGCCTGGTGTAATCTGCAAGTCCTTGGACTCGTCATGTATCACTCCGACCTCTGCCTCCCCACAGGGCATCCCTGCTGTGTGTCCATCTCTGTGTCTCCGTCTCATAAGGACCCCTGTCATACTGGACCTCGTCTTCATTGTTATGCAGCTGCTGTTACCCATGTCCAAATAAGTTTACATTCTGAGGTCCTGGGGTCTTCAACTTCTACCTAGGAACTTTGGGAGCATGCAGCAATCCTCAGCGGTTACTGAGAAGTCCGAACAGCTAGATATGGACCGGGGTACGTAGAGCGGCTGTGGACACAGAGTAAGAGACGCGTCCTGAGTTACTGATGAGGGCTTACTGCCCTGGCTGGCATTACTGGAGTGCCTACCTGCAGAGCTTGGGGAAATCCAGCTTCTTCCGCTACAGCCAGGGCCTGTCACCCAGCCAGGGCCGCCAGGGGAGTAAGCCCTCAAGCCCCAGCACTGGCCAAGGCGGTGCTGCCGGTCAGGGCCAACCGGGAGCAGGATCTATGCTGGAAACCTCCAAGACGGACTTGGGTGAAGGTGTTGGTCTCAGGGGTGTTGGTGGCTGAGAGTGCCAGGTCACCTGGATGACCCAGGGGTGGTGGATACAGGGATGGTTCCTCCCCTGGCAGCTGGGACCATCAGATACCAGACACTCCCAGAAGAGCCCCAGGACCTGGGGCGCCCTCTTGGGCAGAGGTGCTGCCCAGCAGCTGCAGGTGTCTCTGAGAAGGCACAGTGACACTGGGATTTCCAATGTGAAGAATCAGGAGGCCACCAGTCCCAGGCCACCTGGACAAAGCTAACTGGGGCAGCCATCCTCCCAGCTCCTGCAGCCAGCTGGGCCTTGGTGCTGCCCCTGGTGGGTACTAAAGGAAGCTCCCTGGCAAGCCTGGCAAGGGAGAGCTAGAGCCCGCGGGCCTGGGATCTCAGGGTGCCTAGCAGGGCTTGGAGCAGAGGCCCCGCCTGGCGAGCGGCACAGTCCAGCCCTGGGCATGTAGCACGGCACACACCATCTGCACATGCGTGTGTCAGTTTCCAGACAGCGACCGCAGTGCTGGCTCGTGCCTCTGCAGAACAGGGCCAAGGCCCACTGTAAAAGCCAGTGTCCCTCCCTGTCTACAGAGAGGGGGCAAAACAACAGCCACGATGCCCAATTCCAACAGCAAGCTTGGAGTCGTCTCTACTCATTTGGTTTCTCTTCTAGGTCAGTGAAGACACCGTCTAGATGTTTGTGATGTGTAAATTGTCTCAAGTTGACCAGAAAGGAAGAATTCTAGGCAAGGCAAGGGAGGAAGGAGGGATCAGTTCAAAGACTCACATGCACACACATGTGCGTGTGTACACATGGACACGCACACAAGCAGGAGTGTAGGAAAGTGTGCACATGTGCATGGCTGCTGTGTGCTGTGGTCCACACTGAACTTCTCTGCACCTACCAGTGTCTTGGTGGTTGGGTTTGATCCCTGATTTGGGGTGACCAGAATGGTCATTGCTGTTGGGTCTGCATCCTCAGGGGTCTCTCTTTTCTCTCTTCTTCCCTTTGGTCACTGTAGTCTACTGACTTCTCCAGTTACACACGGAAGGACCATGAGGCGCCTGAAGATCCCCAGGTTTCCAGATACCTTCTTCTGGCGATGTGGTGGCAACCAGTTGTCCCCGGCACATATGCATCAGCCTGGTCAGCTGATTCGGTAGCACGCACAGCTCCGAGGGCCATCTGCCAGTCTCCGCCACCAATCCGTGGAACTGCTGGTGCGCCATCCCTGGTGGAAGCCTCCCTCCTGTGATTGACAAGACTCAACAACGTGAGCTGTGCAGTGCGGAGTGGGGGACAGGAAGCAAACCTTCTGGAAGTGGGGTGGGGAGCGGGGTGAATGGAGCTCTGAGCCCGAGTTCTGCCCGTCCAGAGGGGCAGCAGTGTCTCCTGTCTTGCTTTGAGCTGGCGGAAGCCAGCTCTCAGGTGTGGCCACTTCACTGCACTGCCACTGGGTTCCTAGGGGGCCCAGGGGTGAGGGGGAGCACAAGGACCTGAAGAGTCCTGGTGGGTGAGTGCACAGAGTGTGACGTTCACTGAGCCGGCTGGCTGAGGCTGGACTGGAAGAGCAGTGACCGAGGAGGCCTGGTGCTCTTCCCTGCGTGGTGGCCGAGCTGTGGGGCCAGGTGCCCGTCGGGCTGTTCATTGCCCGTCCGCCGTGGCAGGGCCAGTGTACCTGTGAGACGCCAGTGGCACAGCTCCCAGAGAAGCCACCAGAGGGCCCCTGGGTGCTTTTGTGCTGTGGCAGGCGTCACAGGGCGGTGGTGGCAGCGGTGTTCCTGTTGGACAGTGTTGGTGCAGCTGAGTGCATGCGTGGCTGCTGGACCACGGATCCACAGACTTATGACACAGCTCACAGCCTGGAGGCTGAAGGCTGAGATCGAGGTGCGGACGGCCGGGCCCTTGCCAAGGCCCTGAGGTGGTGCCAGCATCCCTGGGCTGGTGGCTGCATCATCCCATCTCTGTGTCCCCCATGTCTCTGCCTTCTGCCACTGCCCCCAACCCTACCTTGACAGTGTCATGTCTGCAGAGGTCATCTTCCCAAATCAGTCCCCACACAGGTCCTGGGCCTTTGGACTTGAGCCCCATAGCAACACACCATGGCCACATTTTGGGGGCCCTGATCAGCATCCATTTGTTGGGGACAAAGAATAGTGTTATCCCAGCAGGGCCTGTGCCCTCTGGTCTGGGGAGGTCAGAGCGCAGGAGGGTGCTGGGATGGAGGGCCAGGCACACCCAGGGGAGGGCGGCCCTACCGGGACCCTCTCTGCCCACCCCTGCCCTGGCCATGGGGTCCACTGCAGGGACCACGCCCTGGCTCCTCCAGTGGCCCCACCGGGCTGTGGAGTTGGAATCTGCAGAGGGGAGAAGCCGAGGATGTCCCTCTTGGTTTTGCCTCCATCCCCTGGGCCGGGCCATAGACCTGGGCCGCCACCCTCCACTGTGGCTTGTTGTGGCCTCCAGCACCTCCATGTAGGCCTTGGGGGTCCCCAGCCACTGGTATGACCCAGCCTAAGTACGAGTCCACAGACCCGCTCTGTAGCCCGCCATGGAGCTGCCACTCCACCCCACACTGTCCCCTTCTGGCCTGGGCACCCCCATCCAGCTTTCTGCCTCCGAGGCTGGCCAGCCTGTTCCCCAGCTTCCTCTCCTCTGCCAGGTCACTCGGGTGCTTCTGTCTCCCCCTGAGGACAGCGCTGACACCCACACGTCTGGGAAGGAGTGGCGGAATCAAAGCACTTCGGCCAGGCTCAGGACCGGTCCCTCCACGCTGTCCAGAGCATCGCCCCGCTTGGTGACATGGTGGTTAGCGGAATTGTCACTCCCCAGTGGTGGTCAGGCTGCTTTTGGAGTAACCGCCACAGGGACCGTGCTGGTGGCTGTGGGCCGGGGCGGGGACTGACCTCTGTGCTCCAAGCCTTCGGGTAAGCGTGACGGGCTCCGGCTCCAGCCAGAACCAGGGACCTGTGGTGGTGGCCCTGAAATAATCTCATTTCTTTTAGCCCCAGGGAGAGAAATGCTGCAAAGGAAACTGGAATTGAATTGTGTAGACTGTGGAAACAGAGGAAATTGAACCCCTGGGTTTGTCAGTCTCTGCAGTGAAAACCCAGGCGCTTCTGGGGGGGGTGGTCAGAGCCTGGGGGCCTGGGGTGGGGTGGCATGCACGGACTGGGAAAAACAGAATTGGGACCACGGATGACCCACCACGGTGCCCTCTGCAGGGGGCGACCCCACCCAAGCTGGGCCCCCAGCCGTCCTCGATGGGAGAGCTTGGCCCTCCTCACCCGGCGCAGCTGCAGCAGGGGGCTCCTCTCCTCCCTGAGACCCAACCACACTGGTCCTGGGTGCCCAGCAAGTCAGCGCAGCTCCCAGGACGGGGACAGTGGGCCAGAGGACAGTCGCATGCATGTGGGTGTGGGTTTTGTTGAGCAGGTGGCAGTGGCCTGGGCACCTGTGTTCAGACTGAGGCAGTGGTGGGCATGATGCTAACCCGTCACACAAAGGGACAGTGGCTGCTGTGTGGCCGAGGCTGCGGGAGGAGGCAGGGTGGCCAGGCCTGGATGGACTCTAGTGGCTGAGAGTCAAATCCACCAAGACGCCAGGCTCTCCAGATGGTGGGGGCGGTCACCCCAGGGGCTTAGGGGACAGCCACGTGAGCTGCCTTCATTGTGTGGGTCCCACACCGAACTGACCGGAGAGGACCCCAATGCCTGTCCAGCGTGGAGAGCAAACTCAGCAGTCAGGGACCCAGGACCTGTGACTCCTGTGGGCCAGGACAGTGTCAGAGAAGCTGCGCTGCCTCTCAGGTCCCTGGGGGCCGTCACAAATCACTACCAGCTGGGGAGGCAGGCGCAGGGCTCATCTCTGAGTCACGCACCTGCGGGAGGCCAGAGGCACAGTCCACCCAGCCTGTGTCTCCTGCTTCTGGTCGCTGTTGTCACAGGGCTGTGTCCTCTGAGGTGTTGGCATCTCCTCTGGCTTTCTCTTAGGAGGACACCTGAGGACAGTGTAGAATGCTGTCCCCATCGTAGGAGCCTGGACTGAATTGCAGGGGTTGGCCATAGAGAGTGACACTGCCAGGTTCCAGGAGTCAGGATGCACTGTCCTGGACCAAAGCAGGAGGCTGGTGTTGGCCCCGTGTCCAGGGCACTGGTGGTCAGGGTTTCTCAGCGGCCTTGTGACTGAGCAGGATCTGTGTGGTCAGAGGGCAGGTGCTCAGCCCTGGAATTGTGACCATGGCGAGGCTGCCAGGGCCCTGGGCTGGAGTCCCCGTGTGGCACACTGGCTCCACAGGGACACGGCACTGGGGACGTTCTCGGGGGTGATGCTCACTTTCCAGGGTAGCTCAGTCTGGGGGGACCCCAGGCCAGGGCAGCACCTGCTGACCTCAGGCACTCAGCATGTCCACAGCATCAGAAACGCTGGTGACAAGTGAGGACACACTGCAAACCGCAGTGATGCTTCGGCAAGGCCGTGACACAGAAGCCTGGGGTTGGGGACACAGTTGTCTCTCTGGGTGACTCTGTTCTCTTGAGAAATCACCAAGACCCAAAGCCTGACCCAGGAGGTCAGTGAGGTCCACTGGACTCTGGGCCTGCAGGGCACATAATGGCCTGGAGGTGGTGAGGACAAGTGTGGCAGCAGTGACCCTCCATCACCAGGACAGGCTGGCAGGGCGCGGGGCACACTGGGAAGGTGTGCAGCTCCACGAAGCTGCCCCGTCTCCCCGCCTCTGCACATGGGGGTTCCCTTCTGATCTCTGACCCAGCGCAGAGACAAAGGCTGGTCCCCAGGGCACCCCAAACTGCTTCCTGTCACCTCCAGGTATAAACAGTTGCATGTCACAGCTCCAACCAGGAGTCCCTAGTGGGGGGAAAGGGGCACGTCTAGGGGTGAGACCCGCAGCAGCAGAGCTTGGTCCTCGGGTGGCGGCAGGGCCTGTGAAGGAAGTGCACTCCCACCATGGGTGATGGCAGTGGAAGAGTGGCCCCTCCTCAGCCTGGCCCCGCGTCCCCTGGAAGGCTGGCCAGCAGGGATTTAGTGGGACATTACCAGCATCTGCCCTCCTGGAGCACTGGCTCATGAGAGCCCCAGCGGGGGACAGGAGGGCGGGCGGGAGCAACAGCGGGGAGTGCTTGGTTGGCCGGGTGGGGCTCTGTGTCTGGTACCTCCTTCCTCCTGGCCACCAAGCTCAAGGCTCCCAACAGATGCTGCTGCCGAGCTTTGCCGTCTCTTCCCCTGCTTCTCCCTGTTCTGCCCACATCTCTCCGTGATGTCCCTCAGGACCTTCTGGCCACCACTCAGGTGTCCGGCTACCTCCCCCTGCCTGGACTCTGACCATCAAAGCAGGTATGCAGGCCGTGTCCAGGGCCTGCTGACCTGGGGACTGGGATGGGACTGTCCCTTCTCTCCACAGCGCTCCAGGACTCAGAAAGGACACTAATGACCAGGCTGGGCAGTGAGGGCAGAAATATCCTGTGCTGCCAGTGAGGGTCACTGAGGCCAGGCGCTGGCCGAGGACGTTTCTGCCTCTGCCACCCCGAGGTGGGGATGTGAGCCTCCACCGTACCAAGACGCTCCTGGTCCTTGTCCTGGGGCTGCTCCCTCCCGGCCTACCCGGCCTCAGGCGGGGTGGGCGGGTGGCTGTGCGCAATTCCCCCGGCAGGGCAAGGGCTCCCCTGGGGCCAGCCCTAGCACATAATCCCAGGGATTTTCCTAGCATGTCGTTTTCATAGATGTGATTACAGTTGTGATGTGAGTACAGATGTGATTACAGCCTGATATTCCAGTAATTATCTTCCTGGGCTTAATCCCCGTGCCCTAGTAATGCCATTAGCACTCGACATGGGGGTGTCCTAAAACAGTGATTATTTAGAGTGTGTGCTCTTGTGGGCTGGGCGACCCGACATCGTGCTTGGGTCCCCGGAGCAGAGCCAGGCTGGGCAGGACGCTGCTCGGAAGGGGCCATGTGGAACCTTCTGGAGTGGGCAGATCTACACGGACAGGACTGGGTCAGTGTCATCAGTGTTGGGGCCAGCAGATGGATGGGGGCGTGTCCTGGGGACTGCTGGGGCTGTGGGTCACCCTGGATGATGCTACGACTCTTCACCCTCACTGATCCAAGCTGCCAGACCTCCCAGGCCAGCAGAATTCTGAAGTCAACTGTGGGCCGAGGGCAACAGTGATGTGCCAATGTCAGGCCGTCGCTGTCACCACGTGGCAACTCTGTAGCGAGGTCCCCTGCCCTGCTGTTATGGGGGAGTCCAGAGTGGAGGCCTGGGGGACATGGGCACTCTATGTATCCCACTTAGTTTTTCTGTGGACCTAAAAGAAGCTCTGTGAACAACAGAAGCTAGTACCCAGACACCCGTGTATGTAGATGTTCCACCCTCTCGTCGGGGGTGAGCTCAGGACCGCATGCAAACCCCACGCTCAGCACTTGGTCGCCACAAGTGTTCAGGGCTGCAGGCGCCGTGGCCAGCGTGGCTCAGACCCTGCCCTCCTCCTGCTGAGCTGACTGAATGCCATGGCCACCAGGAGCCACTGGGGATCCTGTGGTGGACTGGCTGGGCCAGGCTGTGTGCTGTGTGCCGTCTGCTGGGGCCCTGCTGCGTGTGGGGGTAGGGCTGCGGGAGGAAGTCCCCTGGGGACAGCAAAGTTGGTTTGGAATCTTCGTTAACAGTGGGCATGCATCTTTTAAATGATAAATCGATAAATACTTAATTCAATAGTAGAGCTCTCCTAAATATTTCATGCGGCCACAGCGCCACACTCTGTCTGGCCGCCGACTGCAGAGCACTTGGGCTCCAGCCTCCCTGCCTCCTGCCCGAGGTGTGGCTCAGCCCTCTGCTCACGGCGGAACCCGAGGGGACCCTGCCTGCCTGGGTCCCGATGCCAGGGGCCTTGGGCATCATCCCTGACTCCACCACAGCCTGCTCAGCGGGGAGGCGAGGAGAGCTGTGGGTGGAGCTGTGCTGGCTGCCCCAGGGCCTCGCTCTGATTGTGGCTGTGTGCGGAGGAGACAAGTGAGGCTCAGTGATGTTGCCTGGTCCTGGTCCAGTGCGGCTGGGCCCTCCTCAGGAGGTGGGGACGCTGACACGCAAAGGCGTGACCATGGCCTCCAGGACAGTGAGAAGCAATGGCAGCCCCAGGGACTGAAGCTGGGGACAGGTGAGGCCTCCCTCTGCTGACCTCACCCTGAGCCCGGCAGTGTCCCCAGCTTGCTCACTGTGCCCCCCTCAGGGCCAGCGGCCCAGGCAGGTGAGGAGTTCTCAGGGCGCTCTGAGAAGGGCTCTGAGGGACTCCTGGAGGCCATAGGAGACAGGGCCATGCGAAGCAGGGAATCACTGTCACCACTGGGCCCGGCATTCAGGAAGGGGACTTGGCAGGGGAGCTGGCCAGCCTGGCCTATGTTCTTGTCCCTGTCCCATGTTCTTGTCCCTGTCCCAGCTCCTCATGCCCCTGGGCCTTAGGACCCAGTGTACAGCTGCACAGAGACAGATGTGGCAGCTCTGGAAGCCACACTTCTATCGCCAAAGTCTGCTTGGCTGGGGCACCCCGGGCCCAGGGCCTCCTCTGGAAGGCATTTGTGCCTTGCGTCCCCGCTTGGCAGTGAGGATGGCCCCCTGGTCCCTGGTTGAGGTTGGTCCTCTGGTGCTTCCATCTGGAACCAGCTGAGGCCGAGCCCAGGTGCACCATGGGAAGCCCAGCCCAGAGCGCCCGTACTTGAGCCCAGCTGACAGAACCCCAGCAAAACTGGGGCCCACCGGGGCCTGCAGGCAAGGGCCCTGCACAGCTTGGGCTGTGGCTGTGGGTGGCTCCAGGTGGCACAGCCTGGTGGAGCCAGTGATCCTTGGGGATCCCGGCCAGCTGGGATCCCCCCTCTTTGGAGTTTGGCCTCACAGCCTTCATGGCCTCGGCCTCTGAATCCGTGGTACCGTGTGACCCTTGGTGGTGCTCAGGTTCCTTTTGGCTGGGAATTGTTGGCTTTGTACTAATTTATTGGGGGTCCCTCAACACTGGGTCCAAAAGACCCAGGACGTCGGGTACACTGGGGGCCATGAGTGAAGAAATTGGTTTGCAGTGACGACACCTGTCCCTGGGCTCTTGGTGGGTGCAGGTGACTGGTCTCCCGTTCTTTGCCCTCACAGTGCAGGTGGGGCCAGTTCTTGGCAGAGAGAGTTGCCCCAATTTCTCCAGTGTCTTTCCTTCTACAGCTGCCACTAACCCCAGCCCTCTCTGCATGGTGCCCAGTGCAGCCAGGGCCCGGGAAATGGGCCGCAGTGGGGCTCCTCAGGCTTTGTCACTGCAGGCCAAACCTGTCCATGACAGACCTGCAGGGAGCAGAGGAGCCACCAGGGTGGACATGCAGGACCCTGTGGCAGGAACCAGGGTGCCGGGTTGGGGATTAGCAGGAATCCCTATGTCCTCGAGGGCATGCATGGTGGGCTGGCGGCTGCCTGGGTGACCAGATGGGGCTGCATGGACACAGCCCCATCCAGTGCACAGGTGGCCTCGGAGTGGACCCTGCCATCGCCCCGTGTGGCTTCTGCTGCTCCCTGTCCCTGTGGCAGCTGTGTCCCTGCCCTGAGAGCTGCTGACAGAGCTGCAGTAGTGACAGTAGATTAATATCTCTTTAATCAGCCCAAATGAACACGGCTGGCCGGTGACAGTCCAATTTTCTGTTAACAGATTGCGGCCTACCTAAACCTGGTGCTCAGCTGATTTTTATTTCTGCCGGAGATAATTCAGCGCGGGAGGACCAGCCACGGTCGTCCAGCCGCTGCTCCCGCCCGCTGTCCAGTAAATCTCGTGCCGAGGTGTCTCTCCCCACGCGGCAGCGCTGCCACCAGGGACCACGCAAGGTTTGCACGCTGGCAGTGCCTGTGGCCAGTGCCCGGGTGATGCCATCTGGACACCCCTGTCCTGGCCTCTGAGTTGGAGCTGCTGAGGGCCCTGGGGCCACGGGAGGGGGCAGCACAGGTGAACATGTGTGCGAGCATTTTGGATCGTGCGGTGCATGGGTGTGTGGGGGCGAGTGTGAGCGAGCCTTGGGGTCTAAGTGTGCACCAGGGATGGAGCAGGGCCTTGCTGATAGCGGTGTTTCTTCCCAGAGAAATGGGGATTCCGGGTGATGGTTCTAGAAGCTTCTGACTCTTAGTGAGCTGAGTGGGGAGGGCCTCGTGTTACCATCCAGTGACCATGGACAGCACCTGCTGCTCAGGTGCTGTTCCTGGTCCCGCTGGCAGGCCCTCCTTCCGCTCTGTGGGGAGAATCCCAGGGCTCTGGTAGCCTCCTTCGGGGCAGGTCCTGGGGTGTCAGCCCCGGCCCCTACATATCACGGTCCCCTCTCTGGATCCCTTGAGCCTGAGCAGACAGGGAAGGGACAGGGTGGGGACTGGTTCCTGGGCTCCCTCCCTGAACCCTCCCCAAGCTGCCCTCCTCCTGCGTCCAGCCTGAGTGCAGGGACAGTGCAGGGCAGACCTCACCGGGCTCGCACAGCCCCGCCTTCCTCTGGAGAGTGGTGCTGCGTCCCTCAGGGACAGACAGGGGCCCCACGCTCTGCCCAGGCCTTGGGATGATGTCTGGAGAGTCCAGCCCTTCCCATGGCCGGGTGATAGCATCCTCGAAGCCACTGCTGCTTCCCTCCTGCCCCTGCAGGGCTGGGCTGGCCGCGTACGCAGTGTGTGTCAGAGTCATCCCGAAGTTAGCTGTGGCCCCTCTGACCGCTGGACGTCCTGAGACAGCGGGGCGGGGATGGGGCCCAGGGGTGCGCCCTGGCTCTCAGACAGACTCTGCTGCTGGTGTCACGATCCATGGCTCCTGGGCGTGGTTTTCAGTGTCCATGGCCAGCTGCTAGGGCCCTGTAGGAGGGCAGGGGCTCTGAGGCTGGAGCAGGGAGGGGCAACTCAGGCTCCCAGGAGCCCTCATTGCACTGGCCCAGCCTGACCCAGGCGTGAGGTCACCATCACAGCAGAGGGCACTGGCCTCAGCCTCTGTCCCCCTTGTGTCCCCAGTGGCTATGGTGGCTGGGAAGCTGTGTCCGCTCTGGGGCAGGGTCACCCTAGGATCCCGAGCTGAAAGTAGCCAGGCTGGTGGTGAACCCTGGGCCCCAGCATCTGGCCTCAACTGGAAGCAGCTCCAGGGCTGGGGTTCCGGCCCAGGGACCTGCCTTGCTAAGGAAGACCTCAGGCAGACCTGGCCGCCAGGGAGCAGGGTCCCAGGGCCCCACTTACTACAGAGCTGTTACCCAGGGAGGCTGGTAGAGGGCCCAGGCCCCTCAGCTGGGGCCTCCTGGCCTGCAGGTTGGGACGGGGTGGGGTCAGGGGCCACCGCTGTGGCTGGACCTCAGGTGAAGACCTAGTCATGAAGTGTGAGTCGCAGTCCCACCTGCCTGTCACATGTGCCAGGCTCCTGATGGACCAGAGGACACAGGTGCTGCTCCCCACAGCCCAGACTGGGTGGCACTGGAGGAAGGCCCATGGTGATGCCGGTCCTGCTTGGAGGAGGTCGGGGAAGACGGCCTTGGGTAGGGACCCCACAGTGACCATGGCTCCTGGCATCTCCTAGCAGAGGTGTGGTGGCCTGCTGGCTGCACCTCCAGAACAGCCTGAGGGCACCAGAGATGCCGCCCCGCACTGGTGCCCTACCAGCGGGCGCTCAGGTGAGCAGCTACTAAGGAGCCCTCCTGGGGAGGTGCGGGTCTGGGGAGCTGGCCCTTGTCCGGAGCCCTGAGGGCGGAGACTGGGCTTGAGCAGATGGAGGCTCATCCACTCATTCTGACTTGGCTTCCGGTGCCCTTGGCTGGGCAGAGGCTCTCCTGGGACAGCCTGGGGTCTTTCAAATCAAACTGGGAGCTAACGAAGGGAGGAGGGAGCCTGAGCCCTTGGCCACCCTGGCTGGACAGCACAGGACCTGGCTGGCTGCAGGGAGCAAGGCCCCTCCAGACTTCCACATACAGAGTCCAGGTGGAGCTGCAGGCTGGCCTGGGCTTGGGCATGCTTCTCTGTGGCTTGGGGACCTTTCTGCAGGGCTCCCCTGTTCCACCCACTGCACATGTGGGGCTAGTATATAGTGTCCACACGAACATGCTCATGTATGCACGCATGTCCACCCATGCACGCATTCCCCATGTGCTCGGTACACGTGTGCACATACAGTCACGTACACGAACTTATCCACAGGTACACACATCACCACACTCTAACCTGCACACTTGCTCCCACAGGGAACCTTTCACATGCACATGTGTCTATGCATGAAGATCTCGTGTGTCTGCACCATTCCACATGCATACCTGCCACACCCTTGCTTGGCCATGTATGCACATAGTACACACACATCCATGTGCACAGCCACACGTGTAACCCGTGTGGTCACACTTAGGCATGTGTGTGCACACACACACACTGTCAAGGATCTGGGAGCCAGGGCCGAGAACTCCCCAGGGCGGCGTGCGCTGGGGCTGGACTTCAGTGGTTCTGCCAGCTGCTGTGTGCACACAGGTGTGAGGAGCTGCAGTTCTGTGCACACACCTGTGCACTCAGGGGCAGCAGGGCACCAGTGCGCCTGCGTACTGTGTCCGCGTGCACGCACTTGTGTGCTCACCTCGCTGTGCTGGCTTTCTGACTCGGTTGGCTGGGGAGCTCCAGGGCCACAGGCCGCTGTGGAGGCCATGGTGCCCTGTGTCCACTCCACTGCTGTATCAGCGCTGCTCTAGGTCACTGTGGTGACTGTGGCCTTGAGGCCCTGTCCCCAGCGGGTTCTGACCTGAGTGGCACCCTGAGCACCCCCGAGGCTGCCCCCATCATGGCGGGCTGACAGGTTGGCATTTCCCTTCCTGTCGACAAGCACAACCTGACAGATGGAAATATCAGTCCTCGAGTACGGGGGACAAAGCAGGTTTTAAACTTTAACGAGAGGCTTTAATGGAAATAAAATGTGAAGTTCCCCTTCAGATGAGGGTTTCTGTTTTATCAGGGAAAAAGTGCCCTAAATAATAAATCAAAAACGCATGTTTCAGTTCTTTAACATGCGTGAATATTTAAGACATGCAAACGCGCGGGCGGTGCATTTGCTGCTAACAAAAGAAAACACTTATTTGCCCTAAGATGAATAAATAAAAGGAAGGTGTGGGTCGGAGAGGAGGAAACAGGTGATGCATACGTAATGCGGGGGTCTGTGGTGTGAGCGGGCTGTGGACCAGCGTAGTTGGGTGGAGGAATGGGGTGCAGGGCCACGGGGGCGCTCTGGCCCCTGGCCACCTGTTTACCACTCGCAGTCTTTTTTGTGGTCTGGAGCTGGAACTCAGGACCACAGGCAGGGTAGGCGAGTCCTGAGCTGCCGAGCGCTGCTCCGGTCCTGCTGAGGACTCTGAAGCCCGACCCCCGGCCTGCCTCTGCTATTCCGCCTTCCCCATTTCATGGATGCCCGGACAGCTCTCAGCACCAGGGCATGTCCGCCAGGGCATTTCCTGTGGCTGCGGGAGCGAGTACAGCACCCCTGTCCACTTCAGGCCACAGAGGAATGTCCTGGCTCAGTTCCAGGGCCTGGAGTGAGTCCAGGTGACAGCGGCGATGCCCCACATGAGGACCCGGGGCTGGCCGCTCCTGTCCCTGCGTGTTCCTGGGGCTCCGGCCGAACTTGACAGGAGACCTCCAGGCCCTGCCTCTCCTTTGCAGGCTGGCTCTGCATGCACATCTGTTTCACAGGCTCGGGGCCACTGGGCCCTCATCCCCCACGACCACCTCTGCAAAGACCCCGCTTCCCCATCAGGTCCCTTCCAGGTCCTGGCTGAGCGTTCAGTGTCTCTGTGGGGTCCAGTCAGCTCAGGACAGCAGGGCGCTGTGAGGACAGGGAGACGGAGGCTCTGCCGGCGCTGTTCCCCACCTGTAGGGGAGGCACCCCGACCCCTGGGCTCTGCCCTCCACCCCAGCCTCTCCACTTCCTGATGCTTCCTACTGCTTTCGAAGTCTGGAGCCTCGGACCCCAGAATCAAGCTGGGAGAAATCGTGAGACTTTATGCGACTTGGGGCAATACTTCTCGAAGCACTGTCACGAGGTGTTGTAAGCTTTTGTGATTCTCATAAAGGGAGATTCTCATTCCCCTTTATTAGGGTCCCCTGTCCCCAGCATTTAGTGATCTCTCTTGCACAAGAAGCCACATTGTGCAGACTGTCAGCACCCCATCTTACAGCCGGAGCCCCGAGGCCCAAGACGGGAGGAGGAAGAGGAGACAGTGGGCTCAGAAGAAAGGCCCAGGCTCCGGCCCAGGTGGTGTCCAGGCCCTGGACCTCAGAGCTGCAGGCCCACAGATTCCCTGCTCACCTGAAAGTGGGCGTCAGCTGGATGCCATGGCTCCTGGCACCTCCAGGACTGTGAACCCGAGCCTCCAGGCGGGGAAATCCACACGGAGCAGGCAGCTTCTGGAACGGACGTGGGCTTGCTGGGGCCTCTGCCGGGAGCATCTGGGTAGGGTTACAAGGCTGTGTCATCACTGAAAGTCCGCCTGGTCCCCTGTGCCCCAGAAGCCACGATGACCCCACCTGGCCTCAGATCCAGGATGTGGGGTCCATTCTCCCTCTTTGGGCATCTGGGTGGCTTTGTTCTCCAAGTCCTGTCCCATGGGCTGAGCAGTTGTCATGGCCTCCCGGGTGACAGAGGAGGGACAGAGGGCCATGTCCTTGAGGCTGGCCAGACTCTGGGCTGGGGCATTCGGGGCTGCTTACCCTCAGAGCCCTCTCTACCTGATTGCCCACTGTTAACGGATTAAAAACTGGTGGTCAACTTAATGCCAGCTGAATTAAATCAGCACGGTGCTGAGCGTAGCTGGTCCACCTGAGGAACGTTTCCAGCATAGAGACGTGGAGGAGAGCTGGGCACTGTGGGCTTCTCTAAGTGTTGCTGTCTGAGCCGTTGGTCCTCCTGGAGGAGCTTGTCATGACCAGCTTCCCCAGTGGGAGTTCAGCCATTGTCATCGGAGGTGCTCAGGACCTTGTTGGTGAGGGTGGCTGTGGTTCACCTTGGGGGAGCTCTGCTCCTTACATCAAGCATCGCTTCCTGACTCCAGAGGGGAAGACGTGTGCTGCTTAATCTCCAGCACACTGGCTGGCTTGTCACACTGGCTTCCTGGCTTGACTGTTCTTATCGTCAGAGGAGCTCGGGACCTCCATGTCGCTGAGGATGGCTGTGGTACTTTTCAGGGCAGCCCTGATTCTGATTTTGAGTGTGGCTTCTCAGCTCCAGTGCAGAACCCTCAACTTACCAGCACAGCTCCCTCACCCCGCTGGCATAGACTCTCTAGCTTCCACCTCTGACCTTTGGGCCTTCCCAGAACGGATCTGTAAAACAGACTGGCGTAAGTCCTTCTCGTGGGCTCTAGACCTCCAGCTGGACTCATGGGAGGCATTGCCATGGGCTCTGGGTTTTCTTCTGGACTCATGCAGGACATTGCTGTGGGATCCAGGCCCTTCGCTGAATACTCTGGGTCTTTAGTGTTGTGGACAGATTTCCTGCACTTTCTGTGTTAACTCTGGGTGACCATCATAAAACAGTATTATAAATTCTGTGTCCTGATTCTAATTGTCCTCACAACCCCTGACTGCAACCCCCGCCCTGGCCTGCAGAACCAGGGTCTCTCTAATGCGTCCCTTCCACTCCCCACCTTGGTGGGTTCACATACAGCTGCTCAATTATTCATGCCAGCCGCCAGGAATGGAGCCGTGGCAGGAGGCTCTGAGTCAGGAGGGCTTTCCGAGGCTGGCGTATAAATTTTTAAACGTGGCCACGTTGGTGGTCAGCACCGTGTTCTGCCCCTTTTAAGCCATCTGGCAGAAGAGGAGGCCAAGGCGATTGCTCTTGAGTTGTTTGTGATGGGGGTGGCCAGGTGCACCCCGGACAGCACGGCGTCCCGGCTCCTGTAGGAACCAATCGGTCACGCAGGTCTGTCCCCTAGATCATCGTTCTCCTTCCTGTCCCCCGAGCTCAGTAGCTCAGACCGGAAGCTGCCTGCATACACTGGAGAAACTGAGTCAGATCCAGAGTGTTCTCGCTGGGGCCTTGGGAGGTCAGGAGGCTCTAAGCAGCGGCCACCTGTCCCTGAGACCCCTCCCGCAGGCAGGGGGCTGTGGCTGGACTGCTCCTGCGAGCCGCGAGCCTCGGGGCAGCGCCAACAGATGCGGGAGCTGCTGGCTGGCAGCCGCACAGCCAGACCGTTCTCATTACTGCCGGAGGGGACCCCGTGAAACCCCAACACTAACAGCATCCTTTATTTCAGCAGCATCGGGGCAAAATGGTTTTACAATGGTGTTTTATGTGCTACATGTGTGCTATAAATATTTCCATAAAAACATGCATTAAAATATAAAAATGGGCCCCCAAATATCAAACGTCAGGAGGGAGGAAACCCACAGCAGAGCTGGCGTTGAGTTGGCTCAGCTGGAGCAGCTGCCCGGGGCGCCCGTGGCGCCCATGGCGGGGTTGGCAGTGCCCTTCACGCGCTCTCCCTCTGTGTGGGGTCAGCTTGGGGCCTGGGGACCCTGGCTTGCTGCTGCTGGCTTCTGTGAGAAGCTGCATCTGTGGAGGCTGAGCCCCACCCCACACACCCTCTTGGGGACCTGCACTCGGTGTCCAGCATAACGGACCCCTGGCTTGGGGTGCACATTCCCAGCTGTGCCCCTTGGCCCAGCCCAAGTATTCATCGTGGTGTACCCTGTGCCAGGACTCAGGGGGCCCCAGATGGTGGCTGCCCATCTGGACCTTGGACCTCAGGAAGGACAGGACAATGAGCCTTTGGTCCAGCTTCCAGCACCGGTGCTGCCTGTGGGCCACCTCATCAGGTGGCAGAGTGGCCCAGGATCTCGCCCAGGGTCACACAGCCCAGAGGTGAGGGGCCTGGGTTGGGGCTGGGCCCTCCAGTTCTGGAGCCCGGAGGTTCTGAGGCCTTGTTGTTCCCAGAGGCAGCTCCCACTGTCCCTTGCCAGCCTCACCCACCCGCCGGGCCTCCTGAGCAAGGGTCCTAGCCTACCGAGGGGCCAGAGCTGCCTGTGCTTATTGCAGTGTCTCCAGTGGTCCCGACACATAGGTGCTGCCACGGCTGCAGCAATGGAGACCTGCCAAGCACCAGCCCTGCCAGCCCTGCAGCTTCCTTTAGCCTGTCTTAGTTACTGTTTAGTGACAGATGCCCAGCGCCCACAAATTAAGGCAGGAAAGTTTATTTTGGTGCTCAGTGGATAGACGGTTCAGTCCGTGGTCATGTGGCTTTGAGGCTGGGCGGCGTGGCAGAGGAGAAACGGCCCTGGCAGGCAGACAGGAGGCAGCAAGGCCTTCCTTCTTCCCCCTTTTTCTGCATCCAGGCTACAAGGGGGCCGGGGCGCCCCTCTTCCGTAATCCGTCGCCACACCCAGAGCTACGCTAAGCCAATCAGTGGGCGAATCAGTGTCACAAGCATGGTGGAGTCATACCCCAAAGCCCCGCTTAGGAGCGCATGAGGCTGTAGGTGGACAGCCAGAGATAAGCCACAGCAAGTTCCAGAGGGGGACCTGGCCCTTGGCCCCAGCCTAGCACCCTCACCTGTGGCCCTCACCTGCTTCCCTGTCCCCACTATGCCCACCCTACACCGGCCACCCCACCCTGCTACCCTGGTCCCACCACGAGCCCGTCACCACCTCTTCCCTGCCCGATCCTGGGTCTCCCGCCCTCCCTCCCCCACACCCCCCGGGGTTCTGGGAGGGAGCTGCACAGAGGACCCTGTGCGTCCAGAGGGGTGTGGAGCTGAGGCCCGAGGAGGGAGCCGAACCTCCCCAGGCTGGGGCCTAAGGAGGGCGGGAGCCACCACGGATGTGGCCACAGGATGCCTTGGGTCACCATGGCTTTGTGGGAATCAGAAACTATTTTTAAATGCCTAGAAATGGAATAGAGCACTAGAAAGCAGTCGGGGACAAGGTTCGGGGGCAGGAGCAGCCTGGCCACTGCCTGCTTGGTTTTGTGACCTGGAACCGCACAGCTAAGTGGCCAAGGTCAACCATGCCTTGGAGCGGGTCCCTGCCTTACATCTTGTGAGCAGTGGAGGAAAAGGTGTGGGGGTAGGGGGCACTTCAGGGCTGTCCAGGGCTGCGGGACCCAGCTGGGTGTCCAGGAAGACTCGGTGGCTGGAGCCCCCTGGTGTCGAGGTGAGGCCGCTGCGGGCTCCAGCTTGTTCCCCTGGGACCCAGGATCTCAGTGGACCTCAGAGCATGGCTGTCACGGGGTCCAGGCAGGTGACCAGATTCTGCACCCCAAATCCACGATGCCCAGTTTGCCTCAAATTCAGACCAAGAGGAAGAAGAGTTGGGAGTAAAGTTTTCCAGGAGCAACATAGTGGACCCCAAACACACAGCCCTGTGGATATGGGGCTCAGACCCCACAGCAAGCAGTCCTGGGAGTCACCAGAGGCAGAGGTCAGGGCTTGGAGAGCCCTGGACCGGCTGGTCAGTGGTCAGTGCCAGCACAAGTGTGCAACCGCTGCCCTGTTTAGAAAAAGTGTCCACTGAGTGCCAGCTCGCAAACCTCCCAGCCCGGCCCTTCCAGTGTAAACTGAGGCCGTCAGTGAGCTCACAGCCGAGCTGACCATTGGCACCTGCAGCGCTGGCACGTGTCCATCATCCTGGCAAAACCCCACATCCTTTAACCATCAACCCTGCCACTCCCTCTACCCAGCCCAGCCCATGGCAGCCGTGACCTAACTCCAGCCCCACGATCCACCTGTTCTGGACACTTCATGGAAATGGAATCGTGGGAGCCCTTGCAACTGGCTTCTCCTCCAAGTGTGACGTTTTCTAGGTCATTTGTGTTGTAGCACTGTTGGAACTTTACTCCTTTTCATGACTGAGTAATACTCCACAGTACTGACCTGCCATGTTTATTGACCATTCACACACAGGTAGGCATCACTACTCTCTACTGGTTGGTCACAGTGGATTGTACTGTGACATCCGTGTGACCGTCTGTGTCGTGGCTGGTTCTTTGCTACCCCAGTGTCCTGCCCCTTCCCAGAGTCTGGGTCCAGTCCTCTGTTTACCTTGCCCATCAGGAAGCCAAGGGGCTGGGTGGATTTCCCTGGTTGCCACCTGGGGGTCTGGTCACCTCACTCCACCCTGGGACCCATGGCCTCATCTATGCTGTAGCCACTCACACTGCTCTGGTGGCGGAGGGTGCAGGAGGCGAGGATGCTGGGCCTGGCTCTGCCGCCTGTCACTGTGGGGCGGGCTGGGGACCCAGCACTGCCCCACCTGGGCGATGAAGGGTGGAGCCCACAGTTTGAGGCCCCTGAGGGTACAGCAGGTGGCCTCCTGCTGCCACCTCATCGACCGGGACTTGGGGCAGCCCCTAGAGGGCAGGCTGGCTTCCTGCCCAGTGTCAGGCCTCTGAACTGCATGGCTTGTGTGGCCCCCAAGATCAGGGGTCCTGCAGGATGGCCTCTCTGTACCCCTGTCCTCCCCCTTATAAGGGACAGCAGGGTTGCACAGGACACAGGACCCAGGAAATGAGTGAGGGCCTCCCCTTGGGCCAGGGTGGAGGTGCCTAGCTACCCTCAGTGACCCCACTGTGGCTGTCCCCCAGTGTGGGCTGCTGGGCAGCTGGGGTGCCCTCAGGCTGTGGTCACAGTGTACCCCTCTGAGGGTTGGCTCTCTGCCCTGGCCCTGTGCACTGTAGTGCTTCTGGGCCAGGCTTCATGGCCCCTGCCTGCGGGGTCCCTCAGGACCCCAGGAATGAGCACCATCCTACACCTTGAGGCTGGTCTGCCCCACTGGGTGGAGGTATGAGCAGGGGCTGGGTCCTGGCTTCCTGTGCGGCTGAGGTTCGGCTGGGAGCACCCAGAGTTGTGGGAGGGTCACCACTGAGGGCAAAGCAACCTCACAGATGGAGTCAGGAGCCTTGGGAGGGGCAGTTCCTTAGGGATGGAGCCCTGGCTCTGACCTTGGGGGGCAGAGTGGCGAGGCCTCAAATTTCGTGTGTCTGTGTGTGTGTGACAGGGTCCTGCTGTGTACCCCGGGCTGGCCTGGACCTTATGATCCTCCTGCGTCAGCATCTTGAGTGCTGGGATTACAGGCGTGTGCCACTCAGCTCCCCAAATTCTTCCTTCAGCCAAGAGTCTGTTTTTAAGGTTGGAAAGATCGCAGTCTTACGGTTTTTACCGTAAATCAGCTAATGCGCTGCATTTTTGTTTTGTTTATGCAGGGCCAGCGTGTGCTATAATGGGCCTGGGAATGGACTTAGTCCTCAGAGGGCCCCAGTGGAGGTGCATCTGTCACACTCATCTTGTCTGTATTTGAGGGAGTCCAAGGAACTGTGTCCTTCAGGCGACCCCTGGATGTTGGCCTATGGAACCCCACTTCTGGCAGGACCCCGTGTGGGTGGGGGCTCCACCTGGTTCTCAGGCTGAGGGAACCCAGGTGAGGGGCTTCCTGGAGGCCTCAGGAACCCCCTGAACCCTCTTGCAAGTTTCCAGTTGGGGTGAGCTCCCTGTGGACGGCAGGTCAGGGAGAAGGTTTATTCCGTGGCCCTCAGAGGTAGCACTTGGACATTTCTGGCGGCCAGGAGGGAATTTCCCCAGGGATCCAGGGGCTGGGCTCTCAGGCAGAGGCAGAGCACACCCTGGGGACACCTCTGCTGGGAAGGCCTAGGGGAGAGGCTGACCCCAGATCCCAGGCCCCCACAAGTCAGCTGGGCCTCCTGGGCATCAGAGCCCACTGGCGGGGGTCTCTGTGCAGTGTCCCAGGCGGAGGTGGTGGCTGTGCCAGGATGGCGGGGGTGGTGTCAGTTTACCATCCCATGGGCAGCGTCTCTTCCCCTTGTCCCCTGCAGAGAGGAGGCCGGTCACCATCACTGTGAATGTGTCCCTGTCTATGAAAACCATGCTATGCTCTGTGTCACTCTACCTGTAACACAGAGAATCCGTGTGACCCTTGGGATTCAGGGTGAAATCTCATCGGGAGACCCTGTGGAGCAGCAGAAGGACACACCACGGCCCACACAAGAAACTCTCTGAGGACCAGACGTCCCGCCGCGTCCTGAGTGGGCACCTGTGTCTCTTCTATGTGGGGCTGTGCACGACCCAAGTCTCCCTCCTTCAGGGTAGGACCTTGCTCAGCCCGGGAAGGACAAGGAAGTGGGCAGCGGGCTGGTGTTTTGCCCTCATTTGCCCACTCTACACGGTCAGCCCCCAGGGGACAGTGGTCACCATCGCTGACCGCATGACTCCGCGGCCCAGCTGTTTTCCCGAGGAGGGGCCCCTGCAGGGGCGGATGGCGCTGGGCGACCTCCCACCCCGGTGGGCAGCGATTCTCCACGCCCCGTAAAGCCTCCAGGGCTGCTGCGTTTCCCAGATTATTTTACAGCAAAACCTGGTGTCAATGTTATGCTTTGAAACACTTAAGAAACAACAGTTTATAGTCTCAGATCTTTACGGTTTGCGAGGCTGAGTACGCAGCACGGGCCAGGGCGGTGCTTTAGAGTCTCGCAGCCCCCCTCGCTGTTACAACTGCAGAGACGCCCAGGGAGGAGGCGCCCAAATCGCTCCAAGATGTCCCGGCTTTGGGCTCCCGCGCAGCACGGAAATACGCCCGTGTTCTTGGGCTCGGAGTCAAAACACACAGAAAGGGATATTTTTAGATGTGTGCATTTGGAATAAAACCTCCTGCTCCTGGGCATGGGGGAGCGGGGACGCACTGGTCCCTCTCAGTGCTCTGAGAGCCGAGCCCGGGTGCCCAGCTGGGTGTGTGGAGTGCTGGGGCACCGGCCGGATCTGTCCTCCCTGGCTCTGCTGGACGCCATCGCTTGAAGCTTGGGGACGGTCTCTGCTCCCTGCGGGCCGTGTGGGCCGCACTCTGGCCTGGGCAGAGGAAGTGGGGTACTGAGGCAGAGCCTGTAGGCTGAGGCCCGACCTCTGCTTGGCGGCTCCATGAGCATCGAGGTTGGCTGGAGGGTGGGGAACTTGGGGGTGGGGCCAGACCCGCTCTGTCACTGCCCTCCGTTGCTGGCTGTACCAGGAAGATGACACCGGGGCTGCACAGGGCTCAGAGCAGGTGTCTGTCCTCCAAATTTGTGATGCGTCTGTGTCCCTCCTCCCTAGCACGCTGCCCCGAGCCTCAGGAAAGCCTCGGGAAGGAGCCCAAGACCTCGCCCTCTGCAAAGCTGGCGGGCTGTGTGGGGTACCCAGCACAGAGGCTGGGGGCCTCCGCTGGCCTGGGGGGCCCTGAGGGGTTTGGTGCCCTCTGCATGTTCTCACATCACTATTGCTGTTGAAGCCACAGCTTGTGGCCCTGTGCCAGGTCACACCCCTGTCAGCCGGGAGGGAAGGGCAGTGCGCCCAGGGCTTGCCTCGGGGACATCGCTGCCTGAGGCCGGTGGGAGGACTGTCTTCCTGGAGAGCGCGGAGGTGGCTCAGAGGGGCACTGCCAGATTCCCTGGGACTGAAGACAGGCGGATGATGCCCAGGTCACCTTGCTGCTGGACAGACTGTGCGGGATCCTCTGGGGCCGTGCTCCTTGGCTCCAGTCTCTTCCTAGTCCTCCTGTGGTGTCCTCCGCAGTCTGTGTCCAGTGTTCCCCGCAGTCTGTGTCCAGTGTCCCCATCTGGCAAGGACACAGCCCTTCTGGATGAGGCTGACCCAGGGACCTCGTTTGACATGGACAGGTTCTCCGAAGTCCCTTTCTCCACACAGGGCTGCATCTGCGGCCCCAGCAGGTGTTTTATCGGGGACGAGGAAGGGGACCAGTGACAGGAAGTCCCTGCACTGTTTGGACCCCACTCATGCAAAGACATAGCTAGGCACTTCCCAGAGGCTCTCTGGTGCCAGCGAGCCTGGGTCTAAGGGGACCTGGCCCCCACAGGGTGGGGTTCTGTGGAGGGAATGGGGTCCCATCAGCCGCTGCTCACAGTGTGGGAAAACGGGGTGTCAGGGAGATGAGGTTGAGGAGGCTTCATCTCCAGATGTCCCTCCTGGAACCCCAGGCTTTCCTGGGATAGGAGCTGAGAGCCAGGACCTCGGGGTGCACATCAGCGGTGGGCAGGAGTGGAGTGGGGCACAGTGCCTGCTGTGGGGGCCCTGGTGGTCAGCTGGGAGTGGCTCTCCAGGGGCTGTCACCCACCCCCCAGGAGCAGGTCGGGCGTCATCAGTATCAGGAGCTCTTTTCAGTTGAAAACCTCAGATTTATTAACTTTTCTCCAGAAGCCAGTGTGTCTGTTATTTATGCTACTTTGATCTAAAGAGCTGTTTGTTTACGTTTTATTGCATTATAAATCCCTGGTAAGCAGGCGTGATATTTTTATGATGCCCAATAAGGACCCTCTTGCGAGCGTGTGGAGGGAACCAGGGCTTGGCCGCCTCCCACCTGCGTCCTCCCAGTCGGCTCCTGCGTCCTCCATGCACGCGGCCCGCAGATGTGGCTCTTGGAGCACGGGGGGCCGCACGCCCTGCACTGGGAGCCTGGGCTCTGGGTACCGCACTGCCGGCCAGGAGGCTGGTCACTTGCTGGCTGCTGCGCAGTCCTCACGAGCCGTGTGTGTGCTCAGCCTCAGAGGGACCAGACTGGGTATGGACCACAGGCCTCTGGGCAGAGCTCAGGGTGACTTCGGTCCCCAGGAGGCCACAGCCAGGAGCAGAGGCCGCCAGACAGGGGCCCATGGTGCTGGGTATGGCTGCTGACTGAGGACTGGGATGGGTACGCAGAGTAGGGACACGGGATGTGACAGGGACATGAGATGTGGACAGGGACACAGGGCATGGACCTGGACATTGGCAGGGATGCAGGCTGAGACAGGGACATGGGACAGGGTGACAGAGTTAACCAGCAGTTCCTGGGGGTCTCTTGTGTCACTGATTCCCAATCCTAACAGGAAACCTGCTGTCACTGTCCCCTTTACATGTGGGGAAACTGAGGCACACCTTCCACTACAAGTACAGGGAGGTGGCTTCCTTGCTGAGCTCACCAGGGTCCTGCCACCTGCAGCCGGGGCTGAGGAGCAGGCGAGCAGGAGGAGTGTGGTTCTGGAGACCCTGGCTCTGGGCTGAGGCCTGTGGCCAGTGGGGCCCAACCTGGAGTGGGTGAGAGTGTGAGCGTGCTCCCGAATCTGCGTGGGCCATGGGCGAATGTGTGAGTCCGGGTGTGGGGTGCGGATGTGCAGGAGTGTTCACGTGTGCACACTCCAGGGAGCTGCGTGCAGCACACGGCACCTGAACCTGGGCCTGGGTGTGCAGAGCAGGCCCAGCCTTGGGTGGGACCCAGTGGGTACCCTGGGGTCCCAGCAGGAGGCCTCCGGGCTGGTGCGGAAGGACCAATGGAGGAAGCAGGTGAGGGCACGGCGCATTCTGCCACAGAGGGTGTGATCACAGAGGAAGTGGGAACTGCCCTCAAGAGGCAACCATGACCTTGGCAGGACACCAGGCTGGACGTGCTGGTCATGGGCCAGTGGGGCCTGAGATGGTCGCGTGTCCTGGGCTCAGGGCTGCAGGGGTGAGAAGCGCCAGGTGCAAGGCAGTGTGTGGAAGCCCATGGGCCTTGCTGGGGGTCCTGGGTGCCGCCTCCCAGTCGGACAGGGTGGATGCAGGCCAGGCCAGGCTGGTCCCAAGGAAGGTGAGAAGGATGGGTGGCTAAGTGCTGGCCAGGTCCTGGCTGATCTGCTCCCTGGGTGAGGGCAGCACCCCTTAACCCCACCAGGCCAGGGAGGCTGGGCTGGAGCCAGGTGTGTGTGGGTCTCATGCATCTCAGGAAGACAAAGAGGTCACCGTGTCCCACTTTTAGTCCTCTGGAGGGAGTGTAGGCATGGTGAGCCTGGGCATACATTCTGTCCGTCCTTCCTGCGGGAGGATTTTCAGGTGCAAAGCAAGGATAACCTAACACGGGTCGTGAAGAAGGTACGGCAGGGCCACGCAGCTGCGGCTGCATCTCCAGCGGAGCCCACAAGCACGCTCCCAGGCCGGCAGCGCCGGCGGGCGGGGCCCCGAGGTGTCACTGGCTTTCAGGAAACTGGAACCAAAGAGTAAGTATCAGATGAGCTGCTAATGTTGGAAAAAGGGGAGAAACACGCTCAGGGCCTCTGTTTTATGGCTGCTCTTGAAGTTGGAATTTGCGATGGTAACCCAACGCCGCCGCCCTGGCCTGCTCCCAGGGTTGTCGGGATAATTGAAAGTCCAGACTGGTGCGGCTATTAGGGCCCTGAGCAGCTGTGTCCCACCCTGGCCCTGGCGGGTCCTGTGGCCACTACGATGCTCAGCCCTGGCCTTGCTGGCTCCTTCACTTTGTTGTCCGGCTCCTTGCTGGAGCCCTGACACCCCAGGATGGACCAGACAGGCCGTGCCAGGCAGTGGGACTGGCCCCTTTGAATTTGCTGCCCATGGGGCTGACACACTTGCTTGTGATGGTTCTCCCAGTCCTGGGGGCTCCCTCAGCTTCTATGTTGGGCAGAATAGTGTCCACAAATTCGTAAGTGGAAGTCCTGACCCCAGATATCCTGGAAGGTGGCTATGTCAGGAAATGGGTCAGTGCAGATGGCCAAGGAAAGGCGAAGCCATGTGTTGACCCTAAGTCCCCATGGCCTGGTGTCCTATCACAGGGAGAGGAGACAGGGACGACAGGTTGGCCCCGCACTCCGGGAGGAGGGTGAGGAGACCCCTCTCCCTCGGAAAGAGGATCCTGCCCACACTTCCGCCTTAGACTCCAGCGCCAGAACCTGGAGAAGATAAATGTCCCTCACTGAAGCCATGCAGTCCGGGCTCTTTGTTCCCATGTCCCCCGGGCCTATGCGGCACCCATAGTGCAGATGCCCTGCAGTGCCCACCTCATGGTGCCCACCTCACGGTGCCCACCTAATGGAGCTCTTTGGAGCTGCGGGACGAAGTCCAGGGAACTGCTCCAGCTTGGCTGACTTTGGGGCAGTGGTCGAAGCCCTGGCCTGGAAAAGGTGGTCCTGGCAGCACCCTGGGGTCATGTGCAGCCTCCATGTGCTACCATTAGCACCCCCTGCCCCTGTTCAGTGCCAGCCCCTTAGGCGACATGGACCTTGCAAGATGCATGGCTGGAGGAGGGGTCTGTGCTCTGGACTCCTGCCCTGAGCCTGACCACAGTGCTGCTAGCACGGGCTCTCCTCCCTGCCCTGCTGGTGCCCAGGGGAGGGAGCTCTGAGATGGACATGGGGCAGCTATGGTCCCTATGCCCCTCTTGACAGACACTGCTGGATTGGGAATCAGTGAACAAGATCCACAGCCTGACCCCGGGCTCTGGCTTAGGAAGAGGCCCTTCCGCACATCCGTCCTTCCATCTGTCCTTCATGTGTGCCACCTCCCATAAGCAGGCGCAGGCCAGCCGGCCAGGAGGTGGCCTGTCCCTCCCATATCAGGAATGCATGGGACAGAAGGGGACCAGCACCAGGCCAAAGTGACCTGAGGAAACCCACACAGACAGGTGCTGCCCTGGGACCCGGCCAGTCCCCCTGCCCAGGTGGCTTTTCTATCTGAGAACAAAGCCCACACCTGGGGGCACCAGATGGGTGACGTCACGTCCTGCTCCCCATCCCTGCCTGGGCCACAGGAGGTTGGCCTGAGACTTCCCTCTCAAGCTGGCTTCAAAGATCACCTGGAAGGAGGATAAAGAAGAGAGGCCAAGTGAAGAGCAGAGCCTACCTGGGGCGGACACGTGTGGAGGGGATGAGGGGGCTCCAGGTGGCCCAGCGACTGCTGCCCGGGCTCCACCTCCTCTCCCCAGCGCCTGTCTGCTCTGCAGCAGAGTCACTGGGGGGGTTTGGTGGAGGTCAAAGGAGGTCGCAGCTTCGAAAGAGAAGGTGCCCCGGGCCCTCCTCAGCCTCCGACTCCTGTCCTGGACAAGCCATTTCCAGCAGTTTCCAAGTTTTACTCTATTTCTCTTACCAAGTGTTTTGATTTTTGTCTCTATTTAAGGTGCGCAGCGGCAGGTCTTGGTTTCCCGGTCCGTGTGTAGCCGTCAACCACTTCGGCCATCTCGGAGTCACTGTTCAGAGATGCCTCTGTGTCCATCCTCACCTCCTCTGTGCACACATCCTGGGCTGGGGTCAGCTCACAGATGGGCGGGGTGGGGGCAGTGGCCCAGCACAGCTAAGACCCTGGGCTCCGTACTCAGCAGGGCGCGAATGTGAAGACGTAGAATTAAATCGCAAGCTTATACCTGATGTGACACAGGTCACACTGGACTCTAGTGACTGTACACTGACTTCTGTGGTTAAGGGAAAGACTGGGCCCTCTTCACATGCTCTCCAGCCAGTGAGTCACCTCACTTCACAGCTGTCCACTGTCAGTTTTAGGGCTCTCTCCTTCCCCCACCTCTCTCTTTCTTTCATACTGACCAATACTGGGGACTGAACCCACAGACTTCATGCTAAGCTACATCCAGACCCTTGTTATTTTTATTTTGAGACAGGGTCTCATTAGGTTGTCCCATGGCTCAGGCTGGGCTCACACATGCAATCCTCCTGCTTCAGCCTCCTAGAGTGCCGGGATGACCACTGTGTACCACTTGCAAGAAGGACTTGCGTCTTCACGGACATGGAGAAGGCATTCACAGGAAGAGCTGTGGCTTCCTTTCTTCTCTTCAGGAACCTCTTCTTTGTCTAGCAATTACCTTAAATTTTCATTTGCATACGGTTCTTGGAAGATGTTGGTAACTGAGCCTCGAGCAGTCTGAGAGGTATAAGATTTCTCCATAGAGAGGTGGTGGCTTCAGGTCTCTGCTGGTCCCACTCACTCACCGAGGAGCTGTCTCTGGGAGCCCCCTCTTCCCTCCTCTCTATGCTGTTCTGCTTGTTTGCTGTCTCTTATCCCACTGGGGATGTCGGAGAGGAAGGTGCCACTAATAATTCCACTGGGAAGCAGGGGTCGGACTGTCACCTCCTCTCCAGGACTTGGGGTCATACTGGTCTGGGATTCACTACCACATTGGGAATTCCTCTGCCTGCCTCAGGGTTTGGATTTCTATTTCCTGGACCCAATTCACCTACTTCTTACATTTTTTTTTGTGTCTTCAGTTTACTGGAGCACACCCTCTAGTAGCTTTCTGAGAAAGGGCTCGTGGGGGTTAGATGTTGGGACCTCCCTTTTAGTTTTTGAACTTTTCTGTGTGTTTGTCAGATTGCTGGACTCGAATTGACAACTACTTGCCTCAGAATTTTTGAGAATTGCTCTGTTGCTTCTACTCACTCCTTTCTCCAAGGTCTGAGGCTATTTTTATTCCTGGCCCCTTGCATATGATCTGTGTCCGTCCCTCTGGAAGCTCCCAAGTGCACCCCTCTCCCCTATGGGTCCTGACAGGCCAGGGTGCTGTCCTGGTGCGGTGTCTCATCCCCGAGCTGAGTCCTCTTGACTTCTCGGTTTTCTTGTTCTCTCTTCCTGGTCAGTTCCTGGCCTCCTGAGTCCATCCAGTTTTCTTCTGTCTCAGAAGTCTGAGTTATATGACATCTGGGAGGGCATGTACTCCTGGGTTTACAGTTACTTAAGCTCTCCGCACTTCCATTTCTGACCCGGAATGTGGGTTCCTGGATGGAGCCCCCACCTGGAGAGAGGTTGGGGAGCTGATTCACAGTGGTGAAGATGATGGTGGTGTCAATGAGTCTCCTGTAGAGCAGACCCCTTGGTAGCGCCTGGACCAGAAGGCCTGGATGGAGAAAAGCTCTGTGGGGCCCAGGCGGCCGCCCCTGTGTCCCTAGAGCAGCCAGGCCTCACCCCACCATGTGCAGCCTGGGGCTCCTGCTCCCCGCGATGCCCTCCCGCACCTATCCCAGGGAAGGGAGGCTCTGCCCACCTGGCTTGGCCAGAGGCCTGGGCTCCCATATCTTATGGTGGCAGTGACCAGGGTTTGAGCCAGGTTCTCTCCAAGGGCTATTGACTGACTTTGGGCAAATCACATTCGTGCTGTCCTCGGTTTCCCTGCTGCTAACAGTGCAGGCCTGGCCTGGTTGACCCTGGAAGATGTCTTGCCTCAGCCCCTCTGGGTGAGGTGGCTTTGGGTGCTGTTTCCAGCCAGGGGACCCTCAGCAGCACCCTCCGCTCCCCACAGGCACCTCCGGCCTGAGATGGCCACAAATCTCACTGCCACCCCCTTCCCGTGACCCAAGCCACCCCAAACCCGGCTCCTGGGCTCCTGGACTTCTGGGCCTCCCTCCTTGGCAGGGTGCCAGCGCCCGGAGCGCTGATTTATGGTTCTGGAAACACCCTGCAGATGTGGCTGTGTCTACTGGCTATTGCCAATTAATGCTCCATGGCAGTGGCCTCCGATCAGACTGGCTTCCGTCCTGCCCAGCGCAACCAACAGGCCGGCTAGGGACAGGGCCTGGATCTGCTGGGAAGGCTAGGTTGACCCTGGAACGCCCCTCCCAGGGGACCGGTCACCCCCAGGAGCCATCGGGAGGTAATGCCAGTCCTTAACGGAAGCCCTGATTCTAACCCGACGTCCACCCCCACAGGCCCCGGGACGTTCAGTTCCGTGACTCAGTTCCAACTCCAGGAAGGACTGTGGGGCGGGGAGGGGTGGGAGGTGGCACATGTGCGTGCCGGGCACAGTGCCTGTGAGATGCTCCAGGGAGGACCCGAGCCACTGCTCGTGTGGTGACAATAGGCACTCGTCCTCAGCCCTGTGCCCGAGTGAACAAAGGCCAGCAGGCAGACATGCTGAGTGGCTGTAGGGCCTGCAGGGCCGCAGCTCTCCCCTGAGGACTGAGAGAGGCCCAGCAGGCAGGCGGGTCACAGGACCTTGTTATTTGCTGATTAACAGATGGCACCACACTTTGGTGGACAGTTGAGCAGGGGCCTCTGTGTGGGATTGCCCAAGCTTGCTGGGCCCGTCAGGACCCACTGTCCCTCCTTGCTGCTGACCAGGCTGGAGGGCTGCTCAGGACTTGCTCCCTGACCAGGGTCCTCTCTTGCTCACCCAAGTTAGAGCACCCAGCAGGACGTCCACTCACAGCTGGGAGCCCTCGATGGACCCTGAAGGGTGCACCCAGATGGCCTGTCCTGGTGGCCAGTGTCCCTCTGTCCCACCTGGCTTCCCCTTGCCCTGGATGGAGCATGGGGAACAAAGCCAGGACATGGCACAGGGGCAACTGGGGAGCCTAGACCATTCCACTGCCCAGAGCAGCTGGACACTAACAGGAGGTCAGAGTGGCCCAACTCCCACGTAAACAGCACATGTGGTCTTGACGGACCAAGATGTGCTCTTGCAGCTGGTGTGTGAGTGTGTGCACACATAGATGTGGGCGTTGATTTTCAGTTTTGTGGTTTATAAACAACTGGCAGGGTCTGGCGTGAGCTCAGGGAGCTGACCAGCCCATGGTGAGGGCCTTCTGACACTCAGTCGTGTGGTAAGGGAGAGCCCGTGTCAATGCTTTGTGTGTAAGTGTGTTGGTGTATCATGTGTGCATGGGACTGAGGTGTGTGTATTTGTGTTGGTTAGCATGTGCACGTGTCCATGTGCCGGTCGCTTGTGTGCGTGTGCATGTGTATTAGGGTGTGTGTGTGTGTTTCACGTCTGTGTGTATGCAGTGTGTTACTGTGTGCACATGTCCATGTGCACGTGTGCACACACATGTCCGGGGACGACGCAGGGCTTTTCCCATGTGGAGCCTGCATGCAGAGGGCCAGGGCCTCTGGGAGCACTTTGCCAGGGCAGCGAGCTGAGGCTTCCATCCTGTCTTGGGAGATTTGGGGTAAGAGCCCTTGCTCTGCCCCCAGACGCTGGAAACCTGATAACCCGGCTCTGACAGAAACTTAAGAGCCACATGAAAGGCTTTGGAATTCTTCTCTTACGACTCCGCAAGTGCTTTGTCATGGAAACGTGGCCATGCATGGTCATTACCAAGGAAAGGGCCCGGCCTTGGCAGAGCCTTCGGCCCTGGGGGCAGCGGGTGTGGCCAGGAGCCCTGCTCCTTGCATCGGGAACCCAGAGGGGAAGTATCTACTGCTCAGAAGTCCCCTAGAAGACGGGCACTCTGCAGGGAGCACGGCCATCTAGGGGTGGCACTGGCCTGCCAGGGGTCAAGGCTGTACCCTGCCCTGGCCGGCCAGGGACAGCATCTGTCTGTGCACTGCACAGGCTTCCTCGGTGTCCAGCGCACAGGTCCTCGGTCCTGCCGTCCCTGGGGCGTGCAGCCTTGTCCCAGCAACACGCTGCACTCTGCCCAGCCGAGCTCCCAGCAGAGCAGGCTGGGTGTCCTCAGACACGTGCCCCGTACGGTCACCATGAGAGTGACAGCCAGTGCAGGGACAAAGTAGGCTGAGACAGAGACACAGCCTGGGTGTGTGCAGGTCCGCACTCAGGCTCCACGGACGGAAGTGTTGTGGGGAGCAGCAGCAGATGCAAGCTAAGCAGTCACTGTGAGTGGCAGATGGTGAGGAGCGCCCTATTCTCACCTGGCCACCTTCCATGGTCCTGGTCGCTCTTGTCCACTCTGCGCCTCCTCCTAGGGCCAGTGTGGGCATAGAGAAGTGAAAACCTCATCACTACCAGGTAGCCCACCCGGCCACGTGCATTTTTTTTCCATCTCAACCCACCAGCAGGGGCCCCAGGCAGCCACAATGGGGTCCAGGGAAGGGGAAACCCTGACCACTGCCCAACTGGCCTTGGAGAGCTGGCCCTGTACCCGGCCCCCAGGGCCATAGGGTTTTGTCAGTTTTCTATGCCTGTTCTTGCACCCTGAAGGCTGTCCATAAAATCGGGGTACACTATGAAGGGTTCTGGCCCTGGGGGTCCTCTGAGTGCTGGCTCGAGAGCCCTGGGGACGAATGTGACCCTGCAAGTGCTGCCTGGGGCCGCCCACCACCCTCCAGCCCTGGTTTTGTCGCCTGGTCACCACTTGCTGCGCCTACCCTGCCAGGAGGCTTCTGTTTCGGGTATGGCCTGGGCACCGAGGTTTAATGGATTAGTTAGAATGACGGGGGAAAACGGAGCGCTGATTTATGACCTGCGAGTTTTTGCTGACTGCGGCGTGTTCTTCCTGAGGCCTGCACTTTAAAGTTGTGAGTGCATAAGGGCCGGGTTGTTCGCGGCCGGCCCGCCCCGGGGCTCATCCATGGACCCTGCGCCCCGAGGCCTCCCCAGACCTTTAAAACAGGAAGTTTAATTTTATAGAATTAAAAAAGAGAAAATGGTACTTAATTATCTGGCTGTGAAAGAGCACTGCCCTTTCTTAATTTTAGTAGCTAATAAAATGCTGGGCCTGGAATTAACTACTTCTGGTCCAAACACCCTACGATTTTGGCCATTTGGGTAGAATATTTTATGAACTGTTATATATTGCACTACGGTTTTTAAGCTCTGCTATGACATATTTCTCTCAAGATTTATTAGGATTTTTTATTTAAAACAATATATTAAATAGGGGAGAAAAAGTAATCTTAGGTAAAATTCAAATATTAGCAAAACATAACGTGGACTTGGCCCTGTCCCATTTGAAGCCCCTCCGCCCCTCCCACTGTCTCCAGAAGCGGGTGGGGAGCAGGGGCCACAGCCCAGCCCCCAGCTCTCTGCACCCGCCAGCCTCACTCCGACCAGGGGCACGATCTCCAGGGCAGTTGCCCCCTAAGTGACTTTATGGAAACAGAACCACGGGCTGAGCCCGAGAGGCCGCCGAGTGCACAGAGCCCCAAATGCCTCTCTAGAGCACTCTGCACGGCCACGGGGCCTGTGTCACAGATGCCCGCCCGGGCCTGACCCCAGCTCTCCTCCGAGACGTGGGATGGCAGGATCGCCTTCCACACCTGGGTCTGGGCTGATGCCCTGGGCCACCACACAGCCTGTGCGGGACCTTGGCCTGGGAGGGGCAGCAGGAGGGTGGCAGGGAGCACGCTGTCACTTTCGGGGCACGGGCATGGCCCCCTCTGGGGACAGCATGTAAGGACTCCAGCGGGCATCGCTGGAACTGCGGTGGGTGCCTCCTGCCCGGGTGTCCCCTACTAAGGACGTCACCCCCTGTGCAGGCCATCTCCCCTGGGTCACTGGGCACTGGGTGGCACAGGTTCTCCCTGGCCTGCCCAGCTGCAGGTGACCTAGAAAGAAATCGTTGCTGACATGACAGAGACCCACATTTCCAAGGCCCCTTCCCCCCGGGGACCGACCTGTTGGCCAGTGCCATCAGCTAATTGCAGCCATCCAGGGCGTTGAGCCAGAGCAGCACTTTGAGCCATTAGGGCCTCGTGTCCATCTGCACAGTTTTATGGGGTGTCCCTGTGCTGGCCTGGGGCAGCCTGGGACAACATGTCTGCAGGCCGCAGGTTTAACAGGCAGCACCGGCTGTCTCTGTGCAGTTGGAGGGAGAGGGTTGCTCTGCCTGGTGCTGGGTGTCGAGGCCGAGGCTGGGTTGTCTTCCACCTGGGCGGTGCTGGGCGGCAAGGTGGCCACACCTGTGCCGAGGACCCAGAGGCCCTGCGGGCCCTGAAAGTTTGTGTGCTGGAGGTCAGAAGGAAGAGGGCACCCTGGCCCTCCCTGCCAGACATTGCGGTTGGTGACCCCAGGCCCTCGGGCCCTGCAGCCCCCTCCTTCCTCTCCTGATCACCTCTTTCCTGGTGTCAACCCTGGGCCAACCACAACAGAACACCCCGTCCATCAGGGGTGACCCAGGCATTGCTCCAAGTCCCCCAAAGAGGCACCAGGCTGTGGGGAAGGACTGAGGGCAGAGTGAGAGTGCTCAGGTCCTCTTGTGTGTCAGTGACCCCCAAACACATATCCACTCAGAACCTGGGAGTGGGACCTTGTTTGGAAATTGGGTCCATGCAGATGTGATTAGAGATGAGGCCATGTTGTGCTAGGCCCTGAATGCAATGACAGTCCTTACAAGGTGAGGAGAGGACACACAGAGACACCTAGGGAGAGAGGTGCTTGGTGATGACAGGACCCCAGAGCAGGGTGATGTGGCCGCAAGCCAGAGAATGCAGGCCACCACCCCAAGCTGGGAGAGAGAGGAAGGGTCCTGCATGATCACCAGGAGCACAGCTCCAAGCACTGGCTTTTTGAGTTGGTTCCCATCTTACCTCACAGCCTGGGGATTTTTAAAAATCATCTTATCATAGATTAGTGTTTTAATTTTAAAAGGGGGAGATGATCACCCCAGGCCATCAAGTGTAGCCAGCAGGACTTCTGTCCTGTGATGGCACCCACTGGCCCCAGGGCTGAGCCAGGCACAGGCCAGCAGTGACTCTCATGGACCATGGGCAGCCATCCTCAGAGCTGAGCTGCCCCGCTTGCCTGCTGGGAAGGAGCTGTCCCCCCCACCCCGTGACCTCTCTAGGGACCCCCAACACTCAGGGGCAGCCGAGGGCAGCGCGCGGCTTGTGAGTAAAGCCCAGGGCAGAGCCTGGTGCCCGTGTGGGCCCAGGAATCACCACTTCTGCTGCTGCTAGAAAGGAAGAGCCACTCTGGCCCTTGGCCCTGGGCCACCACCTCCCCTCCTTCCAGAGCCCCTGCCTCAGAGTCATGGAAAGTGGGTGGGGGAGGTGCCAAAGGGCAGAGAGGCAGCGCCTGTGAATTATACCAGCTCTGTGGAGCCTGGGCCCTTGGGTCTCAGGGCTGGGGACAGGAGCTGTGCCTGCCGCCTGGTCGCTGGTGTGAGCGTGTGTCTCTGGAAGGGACAGAACATGCAGAGGGAGGGAAAGAGGAGCAAAGCCTGGGAAGTGGCTACAGGGCGGGAGCAGCGGGGAGCCCCAGGTCCCCAGGGGTCCCCAGTGTCCAGGGGGATGGTCTGCAGGGGGGGCTCCCTGGCAGCCAGCAGAGTGGCTCCCACACATCCTGGTACCTGAGAGGGCCCCCCTGACCTTCTAAAGTGCCCAGGTGTGCTCTCCCTGAGCCCAAGGGATCCCCCCCAAATCTCAGTAAATGCTGTGCTTTGTGTGGCAAGGCCCAGGGCTGGCTTGGCTGTCACTCGAGCTGCTCCCCATTTTCCCTGGAGGTAAATGGAGCTGAGCAGGATCTATTTTGGGAAACCTCTGAGCTGGGAAACACTCTGGGGATGAGAAGAGCTCTTGGTGAGAGTTGCATGCCGTCTTCAAAGGCGGAGTGGGAACGGAAATCGGATCCCCACCCTGGACTGTATCGGGGCAGCTGGGCACTTGCAGGCCCTTAGCACCAAGCGGGGAGACGGAGCCAAGGAACTGCTGGGCTGCAGTGTGCACTTGGGGCGCAGCGGGAGCCCAGAAGTTTCACTGGGGATTAGAAATGACCCGGGAGACTGAGACTGCTGTGTGCAGCACATTGGGCTGGTCCGCACTTGCTTCCACACTTCCGCTGCCACCTCCACCCGGAGTAGCACCCCTGGTTGTGGAGAAGGCACTCGGGCTGGGTGGGAGCCAGATGGGATCACACACACAGGGAGCCCCAGGCTGCAGGCAGGACAGGACGAGGGGCCCCTGGGTCCCACCCCACCCCTGCGTCTGGAGTGCAAGCGTCACAAGGGGCTGCAGAGTGACAGCGACAGTGAGCCAGATCCATGGGGTCATTAGTGGCCCCAGGGAAGCTGGATGGAGCCTGAGGGTCTGGGTGACGGCCTGTGTCACCATGAGGGGACAGTGTTGGGAAGCACTGAGGAGGAACACACTGAGGCCGGTCGGAGCCCCGGGAATCCCAAGGTCGGGGCTGTGTGGACAGACCAGGGCTCGGAGGGGAGGGGATCTGCTCCCTGGGTGCCCGATCATTGAGGCTGCGGTGTCCCAGGCAGGAGGTAAAGAAGGGCTCGGACAGCAGAGGAGCTGGAAGTGGGAGTCAGCGCCCCCAAGCAGGCAGCACGTAGAGCCGCGCCAGCCTCTGCCACTCCCCTGCCCTGCTCTTCTCCCTGCTCACCTGCTTCCCTGCTCCACACCACCTCCTCTGTGCCCCACATCTGATTCCCCTCCTCTGCGTCCCAGCCTCTCTCTCTGCCTGCCTCTCTCACCCTCTGACCCCCGTTCCCTCTCCCCAAGGCCCCACTCGGCCCCTTTGTCCACCTGCCACTTGTTGCCACGGGAATCTTCGGGAGCTCAAACACACACCTGTGTGTGCACCGCACCTCCCGCCACAGGACCCTCCCTGTGGGGCTGGCGATGCCTGGACCTCACTTGTTTATCACTGCTGTCCCCTCTGGCCACCAGACGATGCCTTGGACTGCAGAGCTTCTGTATCTGGTCTGTAATTTTTGTTAATAACATGTTTGGTAAATCAGACTAACTTTGCTACTGAGGACACCCAGGAAGGATAGAAAACAGCTTCCACAAGTCAGCAACAGTAAAGAATTAGAGAAATGAGATTTAAGAGATCAAAGCACAGAGCAGAGACCTTAGCACATGGGGGTGGCTCTTCTAAGGGCTCCACTGCTTTTGGAAGAATCTGTCGGGATACTCGGAGCCTCGACACTGTGAATTAGACGGAGTTAGTCCCTGCTGCTCCCCTCTGCTTGTCAGAAACATGTATATCTTCTCTGGAGGTGGTTGACACGATTCTCAGCTTCATATGAGTTATGTATTTTTAAAGAAATATGTAATATATGATGCTCAACAAAAAGTAACTAATTATACAAGGAGATAAGATGATATAAATGAAAACCATGAAAGCAACAGAAAATATAAACAATCTACAGGAACATCAATATTGGATTTGTCAGACAGACAGACATTAAAATAACTGTGCTCACTATGTTCAAGGAGATAAAAGGAATGTATGAGAATTTCAACAGAAAGCTAGAAGCTGTAAAAAAGACCTAAATGTAAAACCAAGAACTGAAAACTTTTACTAATCAAAACAAAGAAACTTCAACAAATTAAACAGAGAGAGCAAGAGAGAGAATTAATGAACTGAAAGACCGATTAGAAAAAAAATCTAGATTGACTAAAGAGAATGAAAACTACGTACACCATAGAGGAGAATTTGAGACTCACAAGGGACGATGTTAAAAATGCTACAGATTTCTGGTTGGACCCAAAAGGAAGAAGAGAAAGAGAATGGAGAAGCGGTATTTGCATAGGTAATGGCTGGAACTAGTCTAAAATTGACCAAGTCCTTCCAACTTTGGCTCTGAGAAGGCCTACAAACCCCAGGCCTATAGAGGTCAAGACTGTGAATATGAGGACTGAGGGAAGGCAGGCAGGGGTTGCGGGATAACCAACCACTGTTTATGCAATGTTTATGTTAATTGGACAAGCACTGCCTCTCCAGGTCTCTACCTTCCCTGTCTGCACTTCTCTGTCTCTCTTGGGTCATCATAGTAAATCCACTAAAAACCAGAGAACGAAAAAATTTTCTAAACAACCAGGAAATAAGACCTCTTATGTTTAGAGAAGCTACAACTAGACTTCTAGGCCTTTCTAGACAGAAGCGCGGAGACAGTGAGGCAACGTCTTAAACGTCTCAAGGAAAAGAACCATCTACCGAGAATGCTATGGACAGTAAATATGCATTTCAAGACAGATGATGAGAAAAAGGCATTTTTAGGCCGTCTGAGATGCTGTCAGCAACAGATCCTCACTAAACACTGAAAGTTTCAATGGTTAAGAAAGACTCATGGCAGGTCAGGAATGCAGGAAGAAATAAACAGTACCACAGTGGTGAACATATGTTGCAACCTGTATGGAACTGACTATTAAACAAAAATTAACCATAGACTTAAACTATATATGCAACCAAGATACATGTTGTCAATGAAATATAACTTGAGGGAGAAAAATGGAATTAAGGTATTCCAAAATATTTACAAGATCCCTGAAGAGATTTAAAGTAAACAAATGTATTTTGTCAAGACAAGAATGCATGGTGTAATCTCTAGGGTAATGTTTAAATGAATAGAAATATATATGTAACTGATATTTATACAGATACTGAAGGTGAAGCAATAAAAATGAAATCAATCCAAAAGAAGCAAGAAAAGAAACATAGATTGCTCAAGCCAAATAGAAACCAAATAGAAAGATCTATTTAAGCCCAAATATACCATTGCATTAAATGTCAATGAGTTAAATGATTTAATTAAAAGACAAAGATCATCGTGCTTAGTGACAACAAAATTCAAATGTATTTTGTTTATAGAAGCTACACAAACAAAATGCAAGTATGTATTATTTATCAAAGCTGCAATATAAATATAAATATAAATATAAATATAAATATAAATATATAGACGAGTTGGAATAAAAGTTCAGGAAAGACTTCATTAGAAAGTTGGAGTAGGGGCCAGGCCAACCCCTTCCTGTGAACCAGTGGCAGCCATGTATCCCAGGAAGAGAACCAAGAACAAAACAAACAAATAAACAAACAAACACAAAACCCAACCCCCTCCTGTGCGCCAGCTGGTGCATGGACTGAGAGATAGGAAGTGCCCAGCTCCTCAGTGCCATATACAACTGGCTGATTTGGAGAAACACAGGATGAGTTTATGGTTACTAACTAAAAAAAAAAAAAAAAAACCCTTAATGCTTGTATTGTTTGATTGATTTTGCAGGCCTAAAGCCAGTAGTCTGAGCATCTATTTAGAGGATAACAACATGCAATATAGCTATGGAGGATTTCCTTTGAAGGTGGTAGCCATTATTAATTCCTTATTATCTTGTTTTAAAGTCTTGTATTATTTCATTGTTTTGTTTTGATTGGTTTTATTCTGTTTTGTTTTGTTTGATTTTATTATAGCTGATGGCATGGGCAGCTAATTTGAAAATAACAAGAGGCATTATGATAGCCATGGTTGATTTCCTATTATTTTGAAGTCTTATATCACTTTCACTTTTTTGTTTTGATTGGCTTTATTCTGTTTTATTTTGTTTGGTTTTATTCTCTTTAAAATAATAAAAAAAATGTGAGTAGCTGCATACACTTCAAAGCAAAGAGCATCATCAGAGAGAAAGCTGTACATTTATGCTGACAAACATTCTATTCACCATGAAGATACATGAATTGTAGATGTGTAAAAACATAATAACATGGTCTTAAAATACATAAAGCAAAAGATGATAGAATTAAAAGAATATATTAACAATCCACAAAGAGAGTGGAAGATTTTACGCAAATTTCTCAGTAATGAATAAACAAATAGGCAAAATGTCATTAAATTATAGAGGATTTAAACAAAGGGCCAGCAACTTAACCTAGTGGACACAGAGTACATACCCCAAAATGACAAAACTTATTTTTCTTATAAAATCACACAAAAAACATTCATAAGCTCAAGCTTAGTAGTACCATAAATCATGTTTTAAACATTTCAGGGGCTTTAAATCATGGAGTACATGAGATGGTCCTGAGGAATTAGGGTAGAAATAGAAACAGAAATCAATAGGAGTCTTGTAAGTATAGGAATTTAGGTATCTTGAACAAGATATGAGTCAAAGAAAACTATCACTTTGGAAGTTAAAATATGCACTATGCCAAAATGTGGGGGATGAAGCTAAAAGCTTTGAAATTAAATTTGTGTCATAAAATTCACTAAAAAGAAAAGAGAAATGCTGAAGATGAATTATATAATATATGCAGTCATTTTATGGAGAGCTTTTTAAAAAACAGCCAAGGAAATTTTTAAAAAGAAAGTAATAAAATGGAAAATAGAAACCATGATTTGATAGCTGTGTGGTGGATGAACTCTGTTGCCTTGGAGCACCCAGCTGGACGGTGTCAGTGTGGCGCTCGGTGTGGAAGGCCCGCCGGCGGGTCGCTGTGAGCAGCATAAGAGGAGAAGGGGAGGGGAAATGTGAGCTGTTGATTCTAGAGAAGCCCTTGCACTGGCTTCCTGCTATGAGCTCAGCTGTTCTCACTGGAGGAGCTCGGGTCCTTGCTGTCACTGAGGGTGGCTGAGGTTCTTTTCTGGGCAGCTTTGGTCCTTACCTTGAGTGTCACTTCCTGGCTCCAGTGCAGATCCTCAGCCTCTGCCACAGATCCTTCATCTGCCCTGGCACGGCCTTTCCTGGCTTCCACTGCTGACCTTTGGCCTTCCCAGTGCAGGTCCTTGATACAGACTGCATGAGACATCATCATAGGCTCCAGGCCTCCAACTGGACTCGTACAGGACACTGCATTGGGATCCACACCCTTAGCTGGATTCTCCGGGTCTCTGATGTATGGACAGGTCTCCTCCACTCTTGCATTTGACAGTTTGGTGAATATTATAAAATAATCCTATAAATTACATAGGATTATATAGTGTCTGGTATTAAATCTTTCCCTTTATAAACCCTGACTACAATAACTGTTAAGGAAATTGGCTCAGGAACAAAAATCCTTCCCACAAAGAGAACCCATGTTGGCATCTCTATCAAGCTCCTCAAACACTGAAGAAATGATACCGATCTTGCATGCCCTTTCACAGAACAGAAGAGGCAGCTATTCTCTTTAACTTGGTTTATAAATATAGCATAATCTTGACACCAAAACTCAATGGAGAAATTCCAAGAAATTTCACATAGACCTACCTGAACACCACTTCTGCCTATAGACACAGAGATCTTACAAAAACTATGAACAAACACAAAATTATCAATATAAAAAAAGATATCAAGTGTTTGATTTAGTCCAAGAATGTATGGTGGGGTTAAAATTCTTCAAATCAATTAATATTATCAACCACATAGTGTAGAGAATCATAGATGATCTCAATAGATTTAGCAAAAACACTTGATAAAAACATCCTTTGTGATAAAAACAACAACAAACAAACAAACATATAGCAAACTAGGAATAAACGATAGCTTTCTTAACCTTGTACTGTAAATACAGGAAAACCTACAGTAAGCATCACATGCAGTGGTGAATTGTTGAAAGTTCTCTGAAACTGGGAACCAAGACAAGAACACCTACTGCTAAAAACAAACAAACAAACAAACAACAACAACAACAACAACAACAAAAAACACCTACTGCTTCAAATTCCTTTCAACCCTAAACTAGAGATCTTGGCCAATGCAATAATGCAAGAAACGGTATCGGAAGTAAAAATTATTAAAAGGAAGAAATACAATTGTTATAACTTTTGGATGATATGAATATATAACTAAAAACCTCAGAAGAACCTAAAGATCTATTTATTATCTATTATAAATATTGTTATTTTAGAGATATCTAGATTAGCAATAAAATTTTTAAAGCTATCATATACATAGCATAAAGATATTAAATATTGAGTAATGAATTGGTGAAAGGTATGGAAACTATTACCCCAGATCAACACAGAGAAATGGTGTTGTGTCTCACCAGACTGCCCACCCGGACATCCAGCAGAGGTAGGCTTGGGGTAACAGGTCTGTCCCCCAGTATGGTGGGGACAGATATTTCCCACTGAGCCCAGAGCCCAAGGACTGTGTTCACCAAACATCCATGCAATATTTTTCTAAGCATGGAATATTATCAGCTTCCAGAGATATTAAAGGAAGCACAAATAAATTAAGGGGTATATAATATTCACAGATGAGAATGCCCAATTACACAAAGATGTCAATCCTTTATAAATGGATTTATAAAGTTGCCGCAACCCTAATTAAAGTCCCATAGGGTTTTTGTGGATCTTACAGGCTCATGTGTAATTTTATATGAAGAACCAATGGATCTGGAAGAGCCAGTTCACTCTTGAATGAGAGAGGAGTCCTGCCACACTGAAGCATGTCCTGTCCAGCTGCAGTAACTACATGAACTGGGTGTTGGTATAAGGACAAACAAACATCAGAGGAGAGAGACAGAGTCCCGTGTGGATGGACGTTTGGTGGACACAGTCCTTGGGCTCTGGGCTCAGTGGGAAAGATTGCTCCCCACCATACTGGGGGAAAGAACTGTGACCCCAAGCCTGCCTCTGCTGGACGTCCGGGTGGGTAGTGTGGGGAGACACAACACCATTTCTCTGTGTTGATCCAGGGTAACCTTTCTGGGGGACACCCATGGTCAGTATGTTACTGGCCCATTGGGAGGGGACCTGCTGGGCTAGAAGATGCACCTCAGCCAGGCCCTCAGCTGCTGTACCTGTCTGCCAGCAGCATTGCCACAGACATCATCTCTGATGGTGGGTGTGCTGGGCCCTGGCTGGGACCCATTGAAGCTGAATATATGTGGGGGCTGTGGCATGGCCAGGGCATAGCTGAACTGAGAACAAGGAGCTGCCTCGATGGCAAGAGGACACCTGGCTCCAACCCCAAGTAATAGGGTGGATATTGTGGCTGTGGACAGTTCACTTCTGTAGCGGGATTCAGCTGGGGACTCTCTCCCGGGACAGTTCTCCTTAATTAGCATTGTCTGTTGCTTGGAGGGGTCCTTGAACCCTTTCCAGGGTCCTGTTCAGGTTTCCTGCATTTCCCACTCTAACCTCTTCCTTTGTCGAATAGTAAATAAATACGGGCCACCCAGAGATATCCCCTGTCTTAGCCCACAGAGTCTCGAACTCTACAGAGGGTTTTGATACTCCTTGAGCCCTGAAAATCATACCACTTGTCTTATTTATTTATGCCTTCACCGTACACTCGTTTGGGAGATTGGGGTCTTGGTCACCTCTCTGATAGGAGTGGGGCAAGGAGGCTGGCTGCTTCTGTGGGAGGGGGTAGCACGGGAGAAGTAGCCAGGCAGGTCTGCCAACAGCATTGCCAAGCAAGGCCACTGGAGGTGTCCCGTGGGCCTCTGGTGCCATCTGGTGTGATTCAGGCCCAGCCCTGCTCAAGGGGAGGACGCGGGCTTGAGAAGGCTGCTGGGTCCTGGGCACTGACATCTGGAGTGGGAAAGGGGCAGACAGCAGTGGCTCAAGCATGCTGTTTGGCCTTTTGTCTTGGCAGTGCCCACAGTGAGCAGGAAGAGGTGAAGGATGTGAGTTTCCACACATCTCACTGAGAGCCCTGGGCAGGGCTGACCGGGATACGAGATGCACTTGGAAACAGGCACAGGCTGCCACCACCCGCTTCCCCTTTCTGCTTTAGCAGGAGGCGGAGGGGAAAGAATCCGAATTCTGGTCAACAAATTTCCCAAACAGAAGATTAAGTTTATCTTCTGGCAAGGGACCTGAATGTGGGGAGAAAGCTCCAGCTGGGACTCTACATGCGTTGTGCTGCCCTTACCCCACAACCGGAAAGAAGCTCCAGGGGTCCCCCTCCTGCCTGGACCCCAGGGCAGTCAGGCCAGCTGCAGAGGTACCTGGGGGGACAGTCCTGACTGACCCAGACGTCATCATCGCTTTGGGTTTGCTGTTACACCAGATGGAATGCTTTGTTAGGCACCCCCGAGCCACATAGGTCTAGCTAAGAATACTCACCTAAGAACACCAAGGAACATATTAAATCGGATCACAACTGTTAAGCAGGTGATCAATCACAGCATCACTGACTGAGCCTCTGAGGAGGACATCTGACTCGCCAAGCTTGGCCCTGGGGGAGGCCCGTGCCTGAGCTGGTGACAGCCCCGGGTGGCCTTCTCCACTGAGCATGATGGCCAGCCCGCGCGTGCCCGGCACACAGGAGAGGCCGGGACGTGGCTCCCACTGGAATCCTTCCTGCAGTGCTCAGGAACTGTGTGGCTGGATGACGGGCACAGGTGTCACTGCAGCTGTCCCCCTTGTGTGGTGGCCCAGGGCAGTCGGGCCCAAGTAGGGGGGGAAGGCCCAGCATGTGTCTCTGGGAACTGTCACGGGAGACTGTAAACCGTGGCTCCTCGGAGCTGCCAGCCAGGCACATGCAGCTCCCGCCGGGGAGCTGGCCACGGGCCAGGACCAGCGCTCCGTCCATTCCTCCCGAGGCTTCCTGCCCCGAGTGGCACATGTTGGCAGAGGCACCAGGCAGCTTGTGGCCTCCCAGGCCGTCTCCTGGCTCTGTGCAGAGGCAAGAAGCCTGGTGTGGACAACAGGGCAGGAGCAAGCACTGAGGGCCTCGCCAGCCCCCGCCTCTGCCAGCCCCCATCAGCTCTGAGGACCTCTGACCCGCAAGCTCCTTGGCCCCCACAGCTGTGGGGTGCACAGGAGGGTCCCAGAGCATCCACCCCACCCTCTGCAGGTCCCAACAAGCCCCACCTCCTGTCACACGTGAATGAAGCCCCGAGCAATGAGAAGCCGTCCCTCCTTCGGATGCTGGGCTGGCATCCTGTGGGCCTTACACATAGTATGAGCATCTCCTGCCCCGGCCCCTGCCGCCCTGCCGGCGCTGCTCTGGGGCCTCTGCAGGACTCCTCCACTTTCCCTCTTGATCAGAGCTGCTTTGTCCCAGGACGATCTGACTGGGAAGGCCCTATGCATAGGTTGGCTGTGTTCTTTCCTTCTGAGTAACTACACTGGCCAGCAAATGGAAATAAACCGGGGTGATAGCCAGCACACTTGAGGCTTGGCCTTAGAGCAGTGTTGGGGGTCAGCCCTGCCCCACGTCTCGCAGAGAGAGTTCTGGACGCTGGTCTCCCCTCTCTGGGGCTCATGTAGTGGCTTGGGACCTTGGGGACCTGAGAGGCTTTTGACTTTGTCAGCAATGAAATATCGATCGAAGCATGAAGATCCTTTGAGCTCCCCACTGTGGCCTGGAGCCAGGGGCCCTGTTCTCAGCAAATCCAGGTTTCAGGCTGAATGGTGCCCCCCACACCCACCTGTTGAGGACCTCACCCCCAGGACCTCAGGTGTGACTGTGTTCGGACATGTGGTCCTTACCCGGCTGCTTGGATTGAAATGTGGTCATCAGGGTGGGCCCCAGAGCCCCCACCTGCTGTCCTAAGAAGAGAAGTCGAGGACACAGACACATGCAGGAGGGAAGGCCCTGGAGGCTACGATGAGATTGCAGATTATGGCCACTGTAATCCAAGGACAGAGGTCCCTGGGAGGGACCTTGGCCACTGTGACTCCAGACTCAGCCTCAGGACATGGGGGGCCAGAGGGTGGCATCCTGACGGCACAGCTGCTGGGAGGACGCAGGTGGAAAGGGCTGGGTGGCAGTAATGCTGTGTAAACGGGATCCCAGACACGGGTGTCGCCCTCTGGTCAAACAAATATTTGCTCAGGGCTTCCTAAAGGTGAACAACATAAACAGGGCCCAGCTTGAGCCAACGGGCGATTAGTGGAATTAATAGTCACTTAGAGAAGCTAATGAGAACATATGTGGTCGTTTGGATCAGTGCTCAGCAAACACGCCCCCTCCCCTTGCTGCGGGGCGGGGCCAATTTCCTGCTGTGTGTATGGCCTGGGCCAAGGAGGACGCTGAAGGTCTCCAGCCTGCTGGGCAGGAACAATGACAAGAGTCACGGCTGTCCCGCATCCCAGGTCCTGGCACACACAGCCAGGCAGCCGTGGGCCCCATCAGGGCAAGACAGAGCCCGGCTAAGCCAGCTCCCTACACCTGGGACCTGGGGATGTCTGCTAGGGTCTTACAGCAGCAAGTGATGCCCCAACGCTGTGCACAGGGAAGGGGGACGTGGCCAGCAGAACTAGAGAGCCCGCTGTGGGTGGGTGTACGCGATCACTGTGCTGTAGGCTGTTGGGGACCAGGGGAAAAGAAGCAGAATATTTAGTGATGCGTGATCTTTGTATGGAACCCAAATGAAGGGCAGTTACGTTAGTGCCAGCCACACCCACTTGTCCCATTGCCCATCACAGAAGTCAGGAGGGCAGGCCAGAAGCCTCAGCCTTTGTAGTAGTAAGAGTGGGGCTTGTTCTAAGGAAGAGGTCTGGGGGCAAAGCACAAGGAGGCCTTGAACGATGGGGAGGCAGCTGCCCCAGGCCATGGGGGAGGTGGTCCTGGGTCCCAGCACCTGGTGAGGCTTGCTGCAGTCCAGCTCGTCCTGTCTCCACCCTCTTCACATTTGCAGGAAGGAGGCTTTCCTCTGACCTCCATTTCAGGAGGCAAACCCTGCCACTGAGCCATGGAGCTCCTCCCTTCTGGTGTGTCCCCTACTCTCCCCATCCCTGAGCACTTTCCCCATGCTGTATCATGTATTGAACATAAAGATCTCACACTGAGTAAGACAGTTGTACACTCATCCGCCCATCTATGTCCATCCACACATCCATTGGTGTCCATCCAGCCATCTTTCTATCTATCCATCCATCCATCATCCATCCTTCCTTCCATCCTTCCATCTGTGTCCATCCATCTATATCCATCCAAACATCCATCCATCCATCCATCCATCCATATTTCTTCCATCCACCCATCCTTCCTTCCTTCCTTCCTTCCTTCCATCCAACCATCCTCCATCTTTCCATCAATCTATATCTATCCATCTACCCATCTATGTCTATCAGTCTATACCAGTCTATATCCATCTATATGCATCCATCCATACATCATCCATCTGTCCTTTCACCCATCTATATCCATTTGTCCATCTATCTGTATCCACCCTTCCATCCATCTAAATCCATTTGTCCATCCATCTATATTCATTCAACCATCCATGCACTCAGTTATCCAGACAGCTAGCCACCTACTCATCCAATCAGTCTTCCATTTACCCACCCACCCACCCACCCATCCACCCTCTGTTCATCTTTTCACCTAACCACCCAGTCTCTTGTCTACTCATCTACTCCTCCATCTATACATAAGTACATAATATATGTCTCTCTCTATATATATAGACATCCATTCATCTACCCACCACTTATCCATCTGTTCATCGGTCCACTCATTCACCCATCCATCTGCCCATCCAACCCATCCCTATCCATCCAATGCTTCCCCATCCCATTACCCATGTGCTCAATCACTCATCCATTCACCCATCCACTCATCCATCCATCCTCTTTTCCCCCTCCCACCATTCACCCACTCACTCCATCCAGCTATCTTTTTATGCTCACATTTATTCAATGACCGTTTCCTAAAGGTCCACTTGCCGGGCACCATATTGGCAAAGAGGCACAGTGGTGCACACATAGCTCTATGGACCACAGTGTCATAGGGACAGAGACCACCTACTCCACTGCTCCAAATCCTGAGGGGAGAAGTGCAGACAACAGTAGGTCCTGGTGAAGGCCACATGTGGAGGAGGTCCTGGGGAGGCGGAAGATGGTGCCTGGTGGGTGAGAGGCCTGGTGCTGTCGCTGGCACTGGGGGCCGGGAGAGGAACACAGCCATCTGCAGTGACAAATCACAGCAGCGGCTGCATGTGAGGCCTCTGGCAGGCAGCGCCAGCACCTCCGGGAGACCCTGCCAGCCCTGGTCTGGGAAGAACCTCTCAAAGTCCAGGTCCGTGGCCCTTGTGTACGCAGGTGTCCCTGGGCTCAGGTGTCTGCAATTGTACTCCAGGGAAGACAAGGTCCTGCTGGATGAGATGGCCCTTAGTCCAGTGCCCTGGCCCTGGCAGGCAGGGAGATTCAGGTGGCAAAAGAGGAGACAGAGGCAGAGGTGGAGGGGTGAGCCCTCCAGCCGGGGGTCGTGGGAGCCCCCAAAGCTGGAAGAGGAGAAGAGGGAGCCCCTCTAGTCCTGTGGTGGGGACGTGGCCCCGATGACCCTCAGATTTGCACTTCCAGTTCTCAGAATGGTGGGAGAATGCACAGGTGCTGCTCCGAGCACCCAGCCAGCCACCATGGCCCAGGAGGCAGCCCCACCGCTGCGCAGGCCTTCCCTCTGGTCTGCTGGGCCCTGGCTGCGACATCCCCTGCCTGGCCAGAAGGCAGAGGTCATGAGGCAGGGACGCTCTTGCCCCTGTGCCCACCATGCCACCTAGAGGCTGGCGCTGAGGCTCCTCGGGGTAGCACCTGGCCCAGCACCTGTGTTGGGAGCACTGGTGCTCACACTCGGCTGCTTCATTCCATTGCAAAGTACCTCTGCTCACACCTTTCCATTTTCTTTACTCTGTGGGACCCTGGCCCTGTGGCCCCAGCTCACGTTGACCCTGGACCCACCTGGAGCTGCCAATCATATCTCGAAGGCTGGGCAGGGGCTGTGGAGGACTCTCCCTACCCCGTAAACACGGGAAGTCCTTCTAGGCACAGTGGTTCATGCCTAGCTCTTGGGAGGCTGAGGCAGGAAGACTATTCCAGCTCCAGCCCAGCTGGGCAATTTAGTGTGACTCTATTTCAAGATAAAAGTAATGAAAAATACTGGTGGGGCTGCTCAGTGGTGGAGGGCCCTGTTCAGTCCCCAGGATGGGGCCGGGGGAGGGAAAAATCCCTACAGGAAGAAGCCCACTGCCTTCGGGGCTGAGACTTGGGCAGAATTCAGTTTCTCACCAGGGGATGATTTATAAGTGCTCTGGAGGCCAAGGAGGTCAGCTGGGAACGCTGGCTAGACAAAATAATTTACCCGAGGATTCCAAGTGGCCGTCTGCACTGGCTAGAGCGCGGCACAGCGAGGCCTTTCCCAGGCGGGGCGGTGCTGGGGCTGCATGAGCTGGATGGTGAGTGGGGACCCCACCCTCTGTGCCTTGGCCTGGTTTGGCCTGATGTGTATCCCACGGGCGGACAGCAGTGTGGTCACCACCTCGGCCACCTGGAGGTCCTCCCTGTGCAGAGCTGGTGCCCCAAGCACACGCCTGGCTTGCTGGGTCGCCTGTCGGGACTGGTGCACCGTGGACCTTGGGAATGTGGGGTTGACAGACAGCGTCTGGGGCCCTGGGCAGCCTGGTGGCTTGGAGTGGTCATCTCAGGGCTGGGGTGCCACCGCCTCGCTATGTCCGTGCTGAGGCCCAGTACACAGGGCTGGCAGGGCCTTGGCTTCCTCCTGCCTGAGCCCAGCCCAAACCACGGGTCCCTGGACCGAGGAGAGAGCCTGACCTGCAGAGCCTCCGAGACACAGCCCGGCCTCGGCTTCAGGAAGAGCTGAGACGGGGCGACTGCGGCCGGGGGCCTGAAGGTCCCCTGACAAGATGGGGCCACATGGGGTGAGCGTCCCTGCACGGGACATGGCCCCACAGCCTGGCCAAAGCACATAGCTGGGAGACAGACCCCTGGCTGTGCATGGCTACCGTTCCGGGGTGACTGACCTTGCTGCCCAGGGAACCGCGTCTACACCCCGAGTCGAGCCGTGCTCTGAATCGGGCGCTGGAAACCACCTCCAGGACGGGCCGGCGGGTGAAAGTTTTAATTTAGACAAGAGGGCTTTTTCCTTCTTTGCATGAGTCGCTTTCTCGGAGCGTGGAGAGATGGCCAGGCGGTTCTTATCTTTGAACCCCATGTACTTAACGCTTATTAAAATCAATACCATCCATTAGCCGGCAACGTTTCCATTTTTAATCATCTATTGATATACAGCCTGTGCTTTTATAGGACTAAACAAATTTCCGCTCTCGGTGCCCCTCTGCAGCCCGGGGGCAGGGGTGCGCGGCCAGGGACGTAAATGTTTATTTACTGCCTGCTTCCTGATTGAGAACATACCTGGTCCCCGGCTTCAGATGGCTTTTACACAGGGGCTCAGGGCCACTTCCTGTGCTCCAGACTCACAGTGCCTTGTTCAGGGAGGGTAATGAATGCCCGGTATTGTGCACGCAATCACTGCCCGGCTGGCCGGCGGGAGGTGGAGGGGCGGCAGGTTTATTATTTACCCGCTCGCCACCGCGACGTTCTGGGGGTAAGGTGAGCCACACCAGCTGTGTGGCGGACACCTCCCCGCGTCACGGCTGCTTCTCCCAGCTGGCTGGGACAGGGGTTGGACACGGCTGACCTGGCAAGGCCAGGGTCCTGCGTGTCCTTGCCCCCCCCCAGACTGCTGTGGCCCCTCCCCCCTCATGCAGGAGTGAGGAGGCTGGTCAGGGTGGACAGCCGAGGTCGGTCACCAGTAAGTGCTGAGAGCCGGTGCTGCCCACTGTGGACAGGGCTCCTGGGCCCGGCTCCTTGTCATACAGTGCTGGCCACGCTGGTCCTTCCAGCTCCGGGCCTTGCTAGTCCAAAGGCTCTGGGCAGAGCTGACCCTTGGCTACTTGTGCACTTATCTCTGGCTGCCCCCAGGGCTGACACCCTTCCTGATCTGGCACCTGAGCCACCATCTTGTCAACAGCACTGCCACACTCAGATGGCCACAGGGGCTGCTCAGGGGACACAGGCAGGGGCATCCTGGAAGCCTGGAATGGGTCCTCCCTCTGGGGCAGGCCCAGCCTGAACGGCTGAGGCGAGTGGGTCCCCTGACTCACAGGTGGCTCACCCAGTGGCTAAAGCCGACTCATGGGGCAGGACTGTCACCCCTCAGAGTGCCCTTGGGGTTCAAGTCCCAGCACTGGGGATGCCAGGGCCATGCTCCAAAGGCTTTTGGGAATTCTGGACATGCTGGGACATCCTGGGGGAGGGGCAGATGGGGAACAGGACAGTTTTACATCTGCAGAATCAGCCTGGTTCCTGCATTTTGGGTTTTGGTTTTACACCAGTTAGGGGTTTTGTGCTGCTAAAGGAAACTGAAATCCCTGCCAGTCAAGACGTCTTTTTTTTAAGGGGAAATAGGCTCAGAGAAGGGGCACCGCTGGGATCTGACCCATGGCCTGCGGACACCTCAACCCCTCCAGGCTGTGGCCCAGTCTGGTTGGCACTGGGGGCAAAGGACCAGCGCACTCTCTGTGCACCCCGGGTGCAGACAGCTCCTCAGGGCAGAGCGGGCCACCCAGTGCAGCTCTCCAGGCCTGCAGGCAGCCGCGGCACCGCTGTGGGTTGGACGCGCATCTGTGATCGGTGGCTTCATAAAACGCCTTCTAATGAAAGTAACACACGGCAGCAGGGAGGGCAGCGCAGGACGCAGGCTGCGTCTCGGAGAAACGTGCTTGTTAAAATGTATAATGAGAGACAGAACAAATCCCCAATATCGGGCAAAGCTGTCGTTAAATCCCTTAATGATAGCGGTATTTTCTCTGGTGCGCCGCACCGTTCGTTATAAACCCCTTTGGCATAGCGGGGGTGGGGCAGGGCATGAGAGGGTGCAGAGTGGGGGCAGGAAAGGCCCTGCTGGAGGCTGGGACCCAGCCCTGACCTTGCCGTCCTGTCCTCCACCCTGCCCGGTGGCACCAGGCATCTGCTAAGGTGTCTGGGGCTGGAGTCAGCCCCTGCCGGGAAGGCAAGGCTGTGGACCCCAAGGCTGCCCCAGCCTGGGCCACTGGGTCACCACCGCACTTGCTGGGTGCCTGCTAGGTGCCGGGCCTTGCCCTGGCCCTGGGACCACTCAAGGTTCCTCCTCAGGGCTACTCCGCAGATCTCTGGCTCAGAGAAGCCCAGAAAGCAGTTGAGATCTGGTTGCAGCCAGCCCTGCCACGGTGCCTCGGAGAGTCCCCCCAGATGGGGCCGTGAGCCCCAGGCCTGTGGTCGGAAAGCACCCCGCACCCTGCATCACGCCAGGGCCCTGGGCAGCGAGGAGCCGAGTGTGAGTCGGAGTGGTGCTGGGGGCTGGTCTCCAAGCCAGCGTCGCACAGTGTCTGGTGGCTGCAAAAGGGAGGCAGCAGAGTCTGGGGCCAGGCCCTTGGCTTAGGGGCTGCAGGCCCAGGAGCCCAAGGGTGAGGCTGGGGTGGACATGGCTATGGCCTCCAGCAGTGGCCCCATTGCCCTGCTCACATCTAGGCAGAGGCCAGGCCTGGTGCTGGCCAGGCCCCAAGTCCCTGGTAGCGCTGGGGAGTCACAAGCCAGGCAGGCTCAGGGCCCATGTGGGGGTTGGCCCAGGCACCTCACCCCAGGACAGTGCTACCATGACAGAGGTCAGGAGCTGGGGCACAGGGCTGAGAGCCTTCATGACTGCCCTGGACTCAGGGCCACGCTGGTGCTCAAGGCCCAGGACCTCTGCGCAGACTGGCTTGAACCAGTTTGTGTTTCTGTCTTGCTGTCCCAGGGAGGGCAGGTCCAGCCCTGGTTCACAGTTCTGCAGGTGACAGCCTCTTGGGGTGACATTGGTCTCCCTGAGGACAGTGGAGCTGGTCTCCATAGGGCCCTGCCCCAGTAGCCCCAAGAAGGAGGGCTGAGGCCAGGCCCAACCCTGTGGCCAGGCTGGCTGTGTCCTGGCCTTGCCTATGGGCAGGGTGGCCTCAGCGTAGACACTGATCTCTGGCCACACGACACGCTTCTGGCCTTCACCCAGAGGTCGCCTCCCTGGGGGCTGCTGTGGCAGGTGGGGCAGGGTGGCCTTTGGCTCCCAGGTCCTTGGTTTTCACAGTCCTCATGGAGCCCCAGGGACCCGCGGGGACCTCAGTCCTGCTACACCCCCGGCACAGCTGGCTGGGGCTCCCGCTGGGCACACCATCCCCTGCACGCTGGAGCAGAGCTGGGTGCCGGGGCTTCCAGCAGGAACCTGCCCGGGCTGCAGCCCGAGTGTCACCCGCTCTGAGTCCCTGCCAGCATCTTCCCTTCCACCTGCAAGGCAGGGCCATGCACGGCGAAGAGGGGTGCGCAGGTGGCAGGAAGCACCGGGCCCTGACCACACCCGGCGACGGCTGACGGCTCAGGGCCACAGCTGACTGGGGGCTTGGTCCCGGGTCCCAGGCTTCCCACCTGCACAGTGGGCCCACAGAGACCCCGGGCTTGGGCTCCTCTCCAGGGAGGGGCAGCGAATCTCTCAGGGCTGGAGGCAGAGGCAGGACCCCACGGGGCCTCCTTTTGGAAACCACAAGGAAGGAGCTCAGGCTCCGAGCCTTGACCTCTGCTGGCAGTGGACACTCGGGGCCAGGCTAAGACCCCAGCCCCAAGGCCTCAGTTTCCTTACTTGCTGATGGGCCTGGAGAAAACTGGCTCTGACCCTCAGGTGTGGACTCTTGCTGAGGGAGGCCGGGCTTTCAGCACCACAACCTGTCCTCCAGGGACGTCGACTCACCCACTCCTGACAGTTCCGCAGCACCCTGGCCTCCCCAGCCATGTCCAGCCTGTGACAGAGACTTTCAAGAGGACCCGGGTCAGGGACAACAGATGAATCAGAGGTCCAGGGGTGCAGATGGCAGCAAGACCCCAAGTCCCAGGAGGCATCCGGTGTCCACCTCTGATGGCGGCCAGCTCCGTGCAGTGCACTGCACCCAGACAGATGGGAGCCCAGAGGCTACCCAGCTGAGATCCCCGGGCCAGAGCACGCTGGCCTGACCCGGTGGCCAGCCTGGCCTCGGCTGTCCTGGAGTCAGAGGCAGAGGCTGGTGGAGGCTGAGGTAGGCTTCGGTGGGGGAGCCTGTGCCCTCGGCCAGCCTGGTGGGCACGGGAGGCCTTTGAGGGCTGCTGCCAGGGCGGTGGTTAGCCGGCCGCCGGGCCCAGGTGTGGATATTTTTAACAGCCTGTGACCTGATATCCACTCTCAGCTGGGTGTTAATGGCCAAGTGTTTTGCGAGTAAATTACCAGAAAGAATTATTTCTGAGAGGCAGAGGTTTGTGGAAAGGTGTTAGGAAACCGGACAACCGGCCCATTCGTTTCTGTGCCCCCACCTGACCAGTGTGGAGGACAGCAGCCAGGCCAGGTGGCCAGGCAGGGGTGAGCACGAAGGTGGTGCCTTAACCCAGGGTGTGCTCTCCAGGACCCACCCGCCCCCCACCCCCGTGGGTACAGTAGGGGTGTCTAGGTCATGGCCAGGGCCATCTAGCCAAGAGGTAGCCCCCCACCAAATACCTTCTGGTCAAAGGTCAGGGTTGGCCCCGGAGAGTCTGTTTGGCTCCACTGGGCAGGCAAGGCCCTGGGCTGCTCAGACTGGGCCCAGGGTCCCCAGGCAGGAGGACAGCTGTGTCCTGGGCCTCCTTAAGGGCCCCTCCAGGGGGACCTGAACCATAGCCCATTCAGGGCACACTCTACCCAGAGGGCCAGCGACACAGCCTGGGATGTGGCGTCCTTCCTTCTATGAGCACGGGCAGGGGCTACGCTGCCAAACTGCCCCTTGCCAAGACAGCTGCTGGCCATGGCTGCAAGGAGCTGGCTCAAGAGGTCTCATGCCAGGGAAAGACCAGGACGTGCCGGGCAGGCTGGTGCATACCTGCAATCCCAGCTCTCTGGGAGGCTGAGGCAGAAGGATCAAAAGGTAGAGCCCAGCCTGGACAACTGACCAACTTAGTGAGACCCCGTCTCATAAAAAATAAGAAGGGGCTAGGGATGGAGCTCAGTGTGAAGGCCGGGGGTTCAGTCCCCGGAAAAAAATGAAAGGGAGGGAGTGAAGAGGGAGAGAAGGAAGGAACAGGATGTCAGAAAGTGCCACCAGTGCAGACCCAGGAAGAGCCGCCTTGAGGTCTTGGCTGGGTTTGGGCCCTGAGCAGCCTCCTCAACCTTGGGGCCTGGAGGCCCCTGTCTGAAACGGCAAGGTGCTGCCTCTGCCTCAGCAGCTGCTGGGGCTGCAGACGGAAATCTGATGGACACCGTGCGCTGCATGTCAAACGCACAAGGAGCAGAGCTGAGCACAGGGGTCAGCGGGCTGCCCCTTGTCCACCTCCCTCACCCCATGGTGCCCTCCAGGGCCAGGGCAGCATGTCCTGGACTCTCAGTCCCTGGGGAAGGTGCACACCTGCCCCTAGCCTGGCTAGCAGGTGTCGCACTGCGGCCTGGATGCTGGGGACTTAGCCTGTGAGGGGCTGGGCAGGACAGCTTGGGCACCGGGTGGGGGATGGGAGGGGGACAGGTAGGGAGGGCACTGTGGCACCCATAGCCGGGCTCCATGGTGCCTTGGGCAAGCCCTGCACCCCATGCGGATGCAGCTCTGCGTCTTTAAGGCATGAATGAGCCCCCTTAAAAAGTGACAGTTTGCCCCTCACTCACAGGTTCTCGTCTGACATCAGCAGGGAATCAAGGATGTTTTATTATTTGGAAACTCCATATAGGGAAAGCAGCCTGAGGGTCTGTCATTGCTCCAAAACCCACACCTCCCCTGGGAGTTAATTATTTTCTTAAAATGCAACTTGCACTGTTAGTCTAAAACATTCCAACTGTGTTCACACTCTTTAAATCTTCAGTAAACCTTAGAGTTTAAATCACTTGCAGATAAGAGTAATTCTGTGAGGGGAGAGGGGAGAGGGTGCATGGCTCGGGGCGAATGGGGCGGAATGAAAAGACCTTTGATCGCGGACTCCTTGGGTACCCGCTGCGCTCGGCCTACATGGAGCCCAGAGGCCGGCCAGGGCTGCCCGCTGCTGTCCTGGAAGGCTGGGCATAGCACTTGGGGTGTCCTGGAGACAGATGTGTGACAGCGGAGCCCGGCCACCTTGGGGGACGTGGCCTTAGAGGGAGGAGTCTCTGGTCTCCAGGCTGGAGGACTCAGAGATGGGGAATCCAACAGGGCCCTCGTGTCCACCTGTGGTCTGGGTGACAGTCTGTGACTTGAACGTCCACTGGGGCATTAGGTGCCCAAAGGGATCCTGTGTCCACCTATGGCCTGGGTGACCACCTGTGACTCAGGTGTCCACCGAGGCCTGTGTCTCCTGGGTCTGGGTGGGACCTGGAGCCTGGAGGGGACAGGTCTTAGTGGCAGCTGTGGGGCTTGCCCTGGTTTCTCTCTTCTTGTCCCCAAGGCTTGGGTTTGCCTCTGCCCCTCAGCCCTGGTCCCCGTGACACCTGGTTATCTTTGGGGCCGGCGTCCCTGCCTCTGGCCTCCCCTGTGTCAGACAAAGCCAGATGAGGAGGTGACCACCATGCTCAGGATGCTCTGTGGGGTCACCCCATCCTGCATGTTCCCCAGGCTCTTCCTGGACAGGTGGGCTGGGGCTGCCCCTTCCTCTCAAGTGTCCCCACTGTGCTGAGACCTCTGCCCACGCAGGGTCAAGCAGAGCAAGCAGCCCTCTGTCCCCAGGCCTGCAGAGGCTCTGCACGTGGCTGTCAAAGGAGCCTGAGGAAGGGGACAGCAGGCTAGGGTTTGACAGCTGGGTTGCAGGGTCTGTGCATGCCCAGTATGACACAGCCACTGGTCCAACCCTGCCTTGCCCAGGTGGGATCCAGGCATCCCCAGGAATCCCTCATGCACTCCACTGAGTTAGGAGGAGTCACTGGTGGGGTGGGGAAGATAAGGAGTGGAGCAAAGGCAGCCTGTCCCCATGGAGCTCATGGGTCCCGTGGACTGCCAGTCCCCACCCACAGGCTGGACTGACCTTCCACTTGGGGGCAGGCAGGGTGGGCAGGCACCCTCACTGGGACTTCCCCATTCATTGTCAAGGAGGACAGTGAAGGAGAGCAAAGTGACCACCGAGCTGCAGTGCCCAGCAGCGGTGAACCTGCCTGAGCCTGAGTGTCGGGGAGGGTGGTGACCCCAGCCCACGGCTGTCAGGCTGGTGAGCCCCGGTGCATCGGCCCAGAGCCGGCAGCCAGCCGCATTCCTGAGCCCTGATCTGCCGGGGTGCCCTGCATGGCCTTCCCCACCGTGGCGCTGCCCAAACTCGCCATCCCGGCTGTCAGGAGCAGGGGTCTCGGGAAGCTAAGCCCCAGCTGCCCCTGCTGCACCCCCACTCGCTCGCTACGCTTCGCGCCCCATTTGCAGCAGCTTTGCAGCTACCCCAGGGCACTGTTGGCATGCTGCTGCCTGGGCCCTGGCCCGTGTCCCTCCCTCCTCGGTCACAGTGTCACCTGCTGTCCATAGAGAAGGGATGCACAGATGGCTCCTCCCCTCGGGCGCCCCCAGCCAGGCAACTTCCAGCAAAAGAGTAAGTCCAGGCAGAGGCCGCAGACTGCAGACACGTGTGGATTGCAGGTGGACACGGCGCCCAGGACATGTGTAGGAGAATAGGCTGTCCCTGCAGTGATGCCCATCAGCAGACTCGGGGGGGGGCCACAGCTGCTTCTGTCCCTGGAGCTGGGCTGGGGTCCAGGTTGGACATAGTAGACACTGCAAACACCCCTTTCCTGGTGTCCCCTGTCATGATGTGGTTTCGGTGCCATCAGGTGTGCAGTTCAGCACCCCTGTCCACTCTCTCCTTAGCCACCTCTCTCAAAAGCTGGAGGCCAGGCTGGATTTGGACTATAGCCAGGGGGTACAGGATCCCCGAGATTCTCGGTGGGAGGAGGTGCACCAGCAACCTGGGTGGGAACCCCCAGGGCCCCAGCCTAGCTTCCTGGGGTGGGGAGGACACAGCTCTGGAAGGGAGAGTACCCGTGGGTCTTTCCCAGGGAGGCCTGATGCGCTAGGCTGGACCCTCACAGCCCTTCCCAGGCAGGGCAGGAGGCTCCTTTGTCCTGGTCCTCTCACACCAAATAGCATTTTGATGAGTTAAGTGTGAGAGAATTAAAAACAACCCGATTAAATTTCCTTTATAAATACACATGGGCTTGGAAATCAAGAGGAAACGCGGCTCTGGGCTAATAAAACACTGCCATGCTTTCCCGAGTGTTCGGGGAGGACATGGGCAGGGCCTTGAGCTGGGCGCCCTGAGCCCACCAAGGTGACCTGGGCAATGGGTGAGGCCGGGAATCTCTGGGTGTGGGTGCACAGCCCCGGGTGCCCATCTCCCTGAGCACCCGGCAGGGCCCGCACCTGCAGACACGACGTCGGTCCAAGACAAAAGCCATGCCGGCCGCACAGGAGAATCAACCAAGGCGGGGGTGCCCAGGTCAACAGAGTGGTCAGCAGCAGGGCTTTCCTGACCGCTAGTCAGGCCCTCTGTCACCCTTGTGGTCTTCGAAGATATTATCAGATCCTGGAGAGCAGCGGGGGCCGCCTCCCTGCTTGCAGATCGGAGCTGGAGGAGGACAGTGGGGCAGCTGGGAGCATGGGGCAGGGGGAGGGGCCCTGGCAGTGGAACTTTTGAGGTCATTGGAAAGG